>JAJHUR010134119.1:20825-43123 GCA_027495735.1 Lutjanus campechanus
AGTTGATTAGCTGAGGGTTTTTTTTAAATTAACCTATTAGTGAGTAATAACTGTGGAAGTTTTTAATATAGACTTTAACTTTGATCGTTGCTTATACATAAGATTTCAGGTAACTGATCCAGACAAAACTGTAAAGATCGTGTTCTAGTTTCTCTGGCAGATACATCTGGCCACCTTCCCATCCTGGATCTCTTCAGATCTGTCACAACCGTTTATTTAATAAGGGGGGGATTTGAAATGATGACTGACAGAGGAGCATCACCGAGCCACATTTAAAAAGTCTCACAGCACATGTTTGGCAGTGCACCAGGCTCACGAAACTCAGATAAAATTGTCAAGCCTGGAAGTCCTGATCAGATATTCTGTTAGTGCATTGCCTATTTCAGACCTAAAATGTTTTCAGAAACATTTTAGTGTACTGATTAGCTCTAATTTAATAAAGTTTATGACCAGGTCATTTTTTTCCTTCTTGAAAACAGACCAAGCAGTGACACAAACTGCATGTCGCTCAGCGCTGTGTCACGTTTCATTGCTCTGATTGGTTGTTGGTCACGTTTTGTTACTCTGATTGGTTGTCAGTCACGTTTCATTGCTCTGATTGGTTGTAGGTCCTTTCAATTGTGTCCAGAGGCATTCTGGTCTGCACCCATTGATAAAGCCACCTGGAAATCAAAAATGAGCTGAGAGTTTCCAGACTAATATCCATTTGTGAATGAGTCTGGCTACACTTACATTTATTTTTTATATTTTTACCAACCAAAACATAACTGTAGTCCCTCAAAAACTGTCAAGTAGGAAAAGCTAGCATCAAAATGTGCGGTCATATTTGTAATCCTGTTTACCTTTGTTTGATCAGATAGTTCTCTACTTTAATGTCAGTGTTTTATTCAGGCACAGTTGTTTGTGGAATCCTTATCATTTGGGAACACTGGCTTGTTTTGTAAAATGTTTTCTAGAAAAACAATATTCCTCAGAGTAGGGTATCAAAAAGAGGTTTCATCTGCTATCAGCACCAAAACACAGTTCTCGTTTTGGCACCGGTTTTTAAAGATGTCAGCTGATACTCCGACCTAAAAGGGATTATTTTAGTTTTCTATCAACAGACGGTATTTTAAAATTATCCAGCTGAGTCTTGGTCTCGTTGACCCAAAGAAAATTGAAGGAATTAATGTTTAAAGTAGAAAAAAAAATCTTTTACTCAGCCCACTTTCTTGACATTTTTTAAATGTTTTTAAATCTAAAGGGGTAAGGCACTGCTATTTTGAGTAAAAATGAAATGAGATGCAGCGTACGTATCAACATGTACTGAGGCAGAGAAGTCAGAGGGGGCTGGTTCAATGAAACAGGGCGAAGGTCTGCTGACTCTGTGAGCCACCACTTCATCTAACACCCGAACAATAACCAACCTTAACAAAAGCTCACTGATCTAGCTAATCTTCTTCACACAAAGGAGAAAATCGAACTCAGGTACTCCTTGCTGTGAGGCGTCAAGGTTAACCACCGAGCCACCATGACAACCTTCCATTATAAATAATATCAGACATTCCTCAGTCGTGCAGCAAGTCATGCCTGTCAATAGAAACTCATTAGTCTCATTTGAGAGTGGGAAAGAAAGGAACCTTTGGGGGCTTACAGAGCACATCCTGTGTCTACTGGGGCTTTATTAACTGATTTCCAGCAGCAAGTAACAGAGTGAGTGTTTTTTTTTTTTTTTTGGAGGGCAGCAGTGCCAACTGATCCGGCCTTTAATATTCACATACGCTCATCTTGGGATATTCACTGTGGTGTAAGAAGTGTTCAGATCCTTCTTCTTACATACAACTATTAGGCCTAATACATCAATGTAAAAGTACTCCATTACAAGTAAAAGTCATGCATTTAAAATCGTGTGTAAAAAAAGTATGAGCAAAATGTACTTAAAGTATCAAAAGTAAAAGTACTCAGTAGTTGTTGGAGATGGAGCTAGTTCAGCTTCTTTAGTAGCTTAGTCCAGCAGTTACAAAGTCGTATTTATTTTTGGGACTATTGTCTAATCTTTCTTTATGTCTGCACACGTGTGTTTGCCTGTGAAATAATGGGCCTCGAACAGTTATTTAAAGACCCACTCACATGTTCCGCCTTTTCCCACCCTACTGTGCTCCGACTGGCTGTGAGCATGAGTGTAGACTGCCAGTTGGGAGACGTTTAGCAGGGAGGTTGTAGTGGATGAAACACAGGACTTTCACCAAGGAGACCGGACTTTGTGTTCCATGTAAAGTTAAATATCACTGTAAACTTCTTATTGGATTTAGCTGACTTATTATTTTCAGTTTTCAGTCACAGTTTGGTTAGGTTTAGGCACAAACACGCAGTGGGACTATGCAGAACAGCCTTGGTGGAAAAAAAAATGCATTGGGAATAAAACAAGCAGTCAACGCCACTGAGTATTTTCACTTTGAAACTGCAGCGTACCACTGATACTCTCAAAAACACAGATTCAGACATCCTATGTTTCATATGTCAAGTACCTACAGTAAGAAACCAATCCCGTCAACTTGTGGGGTGAAGCTTAAACATAGTCAAGCCAAAGGCTCAGCTTATCAATTACTGTCACTGTGCTTCTAGCAGTACCTAAAATACTTTACCATACTGATACATCGATGTGTAGGCGACCCAGTCTAAATCGCTCCTCGGTTTGAACATGTAAGGCTTAATTAGGTCTATTTTTGTGGAGCGTACAGTGGCTAACAAAAACTAAAACAAGCAGAGGTTTGTGGGTTTGACGAGCAGAGTCAAGGTGAAGAGGTACGCTCGAGCTGCAGGCGAGCAGCGAAGGGGTGGGTGGAGATGGAGGTGGGGACTATTTGCACATTCATAGATCCATGCATACTAAATGAAGACAAAGGTGTTAAGTTACATCTAAGTCAAGGCATGAAGGAATTTTTTTCATGAAAAAAAAAATCTAAATACGTAATTTTGTTGAACAGAGATAATCCTTTAGGGGTTTAATCAATGGCAAACTATTCAAGAAGTTTAGATGAGAAATGCACAATGTGTTGGATTTTATCAGTTTATTGTATGTTTCTTTATATCAGTTTATATAAAGATAAATGTAGTTGAGTATGTGCAATATTACCCTCTGGCATGTGAAGTATAAAGAAAACATGAAATGGAAAATGTCAAGTAAAGTAGCTCTAAACTGCACCCAAGTTCAATACTTCAGTAAATATACTTGGTTACCTTTCCAGCTCTACTACTAATGCTCTGTTTGTGTTTTGCAGCTGTCATCATAAACACATACACCCGTGTAGTGTTGGATTATTTGTTAATGCTGAAGGCTGCCTCTGGCTTCCCAGCATCCCCGACTGATGCTTCAGCATCTCATGAACCCCGGCGAGCTCACAGACAGCCAACAGTGTTACCTCTCACAGCTTCTATTAGCCACTCCATACCTGGAGAAAAGGCCACACTTGGCACTCACACTCTGACCTACTTCTCCTCATAACAGCCTGACAGCTTCTGCTCAGCCTGGAAATCAGTTGTTCTCCACTCGGAGGAGGAGGAGGAGGAAGGAGTCTTGAAAATCAGACAGTCTGGTTCGGTCAGCAGAATAGGGGAGTTAAAGGATGTCGAAGAGGAAGAGCAGACAGTGGCAGTGAGCAGAATTGGTAACTTGTGCAGCAAAATGATCTTGTGATCTTGAATTGTCGCAATCAGATTTAAAGTCACTCTAATCCCTTGCTGCTTCTTAGCAGCTGCCGCTTTTCTTTCCATTTATCACATTTTACATTTCCATTTCAGCCACGTTCTCATCTAAACTTAGAAAGAGTGTGACGATGGTAAAAACTTCAATTACATCAGAATTTACAAGCAGCTAAGACTATTACTAGGGATCTGACTTATGAGGCTCCTGGGTGTTGAAATAAAGAAGAAACTAGAGGGTTGCACTCAGTAGAGAGCAGATCCCCACCAGGCAACAGATGGCGAAGCACCTACTGCAATGCCACCACAACTGCCAGATGTAACTAGCAGCCAACATCAACATGACCTCCCCTTATGTTGTCCTGAGCTGAAACAAGATTTTAAACTGAAGCAGCTGTTGATGGCTTGCAGCCCCTAGTGGCCAGTTAACAAGAATGAGAAGTCAACTGCCAATGCAACTAATTTTCATTATTGATTAATCAGTCAATTATTTTCTGGATTAACTGATTAGTTGTTTGGTCCATAAAATGTAAGGAAAACTGTAAAAAATGTTGATCGCAGCCCAAGATAAGATAAGATAAGATATTCCTTTATTAGTCCCACAACAGCAGCAAAGTCGATGGTAAAAAAAATAAAGGTGCATCAGTAAAAAAGACAATAAAGAGCTAACAAGCAATATAAACAAGGAATATATAAAAATATGAACAATTTAAACTGGGGAATACAGAAACTAGCAACCTAGTCTGGGAAAATATAAGATATGGGAGTGGTAACAGTATATAGTGTTTTCAAGTTTACAGATGCTGCAGATGCTGTCCTCAAATGTCTTGTTTTGTCTAAAGATATTTAGATTCAGTTTACTGTCATGCTGGACTAAAGAAACCAGAAAATATTCACATTTAAGAAGCTGTAATCAGAGAATCAACATAGTTGATGAATGTTCATCCTTAACTCCAATTGGACGTTTGTGCCAGTTTTGAAGAAATTTGTTCAAGGCATTCTTGAGATCATTCATGAAAATGGGACAGTCATCAGGTCACAGTGACCTTGTGCTTTGACCAACAAAATCTAATCAGTTCATCCTTGAGCCCAAGTGGATGTTTGTCCCAGGTTTAAAGCTATTCGCTCCAGATGTTCTTCAAATATTGCACTCATGAAAATGGGATGGTCTTGAACATTTGACCTTTGACCACCAAGATTTATCAATTCATATTCAGATTTGAAGAAATTCCCTCCAGGCGTTCCTAAGATATTGTGTTCACAAGAATGAGACAGACTAGCGGCCACAGTGACCTTTGACCACCAAAATCTACTGAGTACATCCTTGAGTCCAAGAGGACGCTTGTAGTAAGTTTGAAGAAACTCCCTCATGGTATCCTTGAGATACTGCGTTCACAAGAATGGGATGACTTGAAACCATGATGCCGGCGAAATAATAAAAAAGGGTTTTCAAGATTTGAATGTGAGCAAAAGAAATTAGGTTGAGCGGTCCAGTAGTTTAGCTCCGGACACGATGTGGGTCCAGTGATCACACACACACTCACACACATGGAATGAGCTGACGAGGATAAAAGATCCAGCTGGTCTTTGTCCATTTTCTCCCAGTATGTAAATCACAAAAGGTATTTAACCTAGTGGGTCAAACGGTGCTGCTGGTGGGTTATTCCCAAGGTGCTTTGTGTGTGTGTGCATGTGTGGACTGGAGGATTACAGTCTGTTTATCATCCAAATGAAATCTAAACTCTCACACTACGTTAAGATACCCATTACTGAATCCACATGGGAAAAAAGCTCAGGAACTATAACAACACTGCAGATGTCTGTTGCCCGTTCAAAATCCATACTAACACATTTGTCCAGGATAGAGGGGAAAATATATCTGTATGTGACTGAAGTATATTCACGATGCCATTTTCTACTTAATTAACTACATAGATTTTTAACCTCGGCTGCTCTGTTGGGGCTCACAGCATCTTCACTAAATTATCTATCTGTCTCCGCACAGAATTGCAAAGAGACATTTGTACTCAGATAATATCTTCCAATCTATTAGGAGGGTGAAGAGAAATACACTTCCCCTCAGGTGCTTTGAAATTCTGATTGTAGCAGGTTTCACACAAGCGAAAGCTGAGAAATATTGCCATGTGAGCCTCCGCTGTGCTGTGTAGCATCCCGCTGTCATCTTTCCACTTCCTGTCTATAAGTCTAGGACACATTAAGACACTCATTTGGGCTGGAGGCATTGTCTAAATCTGGCATTTGTTGCCAAGACAGAGAATAGGCCATTTCTGAAGCTGCAGGGTGTTTGGATGGAGGCTTAGTGTCTCCCTCGGCAGGTACAAGGCCCCAACAAACTCATGATCTTCCTTCATTGCCCAAGAATAAGATGTTCCTCCTCCTTGGTGCATTATTTTCTTTGCTCTGTGGTAAGTGGGGGACTCTTAAAGAAAAATGCTGTAGCCAAAGGCTGATCATCCTGCTCTTGAAAGTGGATATCCTCTCCTGGCTGTATGAAAGTTTGCTATATAAAGATTTTCTAAGAGGTTTGCAAAATGCAGCGTTTATAACTGCCCTCCAGGAGGATACATATAAGCATTTTCTGATTTAACAACACAATCCATCTAAAACCATTACAAGTTACTGTTGGACAAATAATCTGACTGTTGTTACAGTCTGTAATTCATTTTAGTTACCTCCCTCACCTACAATGATGCAAAAATAAATTTGCCACAATCATCTTAACTGCATATTACGCCAGCAATGAAATAAATCCATGCCATGACCATAAATCAAACCAGTCACTCAGTCCAGTTCACAGTACGGGTTGACAGAGTGATTAAACCAATATGAGTCACAGCAATCCTACTGAATTTGAGGTCCAGTCTTTTTCTTATATGGCATCTGATGTGCTTTATGTGTCTGTTTATCAGCATTTTGATAGAACATTACATTGAAATATCAATTAGATAAGTTTTTGATATTTATTTTGGGCAATTTTTTTATATTAACAGTGTAATTAAAAGCTGCAGCCCTAGTTAACTACACAGTAATCAGCAAAAAAAGCTATTAACTACTTGAATCACTCAGCATATATGAATGTAGCTGAACTACCAGCAAGCTACTGCAAAATGTAATTAAACTACTTGTTTAATTACATTTAGTTTACTACTCCCCAACACTATGGTTACGTTCAGGCATAAAACAGCTTGGAAAGGATTAGGGGCATATCATTTTTTGTAGGGCTGCAAATAAAGATTGTTTTAATTGTCGATTAATCTGTTGATTATTTTCTTGATTAATCGATTAGTCGTTTGGTCCATAAAATGTCAGAAAATAGTGGAAAAACATTGTTAACTGTTTTCCAAATCCCAATGTGATGTCTTCAGATGTCTTGTTTTGTCCACAACCCAAAGATATTTGATTTACTACAAATGAACTAAACTCCTTCTGCACAGCCAGTCTCGGGGATCAGGTGCTGGTCGGTCACAGGAACATCTCAGGTAAAATCATCAGCATAAACCACCGCACACTGAAATGAGTTACCGTCACAGTGACTCAGTTCAGTGTGCGGTGGTTTATGTTGATTATTTTATATTTAGTTTACCATCATAGAGGACTAAAGACCAGAAAATATTCATACTTGAGAAGCTGAAACTTCTTTATTATTAATTTAATAGTTGATTTGATTAATCATTTCAGCTCTAATGATTTCACTACTTCATTAAGGGTGGAGGATCTTCATTGTCATTGTTATAGGAAACCTACACTGACAGTCATTTGAAGCCAGTAAACAAACAGTGGTCTCCCGTGTTAAAGTCCCCTGTTTTGTTGTTGTTTGTCCTTCCTACGCAGACTTTGTGGTTCTAACAATGTCAACCAGCTCTCGTGCTCCCAACAGATAAGAGTCATAATTACTAAGCTGCCGGAGGGCTCTGCCACTTGAACGTGAGCATATGTCATTTTTGGGCATGTGCCGAAACGTCGATGCTGTTGTTGTTCTTGGGAGAACGGTCTCGTGTTTTCCGCTCACACTTCTGCCGAGGATAAGATTCAGTAGCGAGAGTCCATATTATACAGTAAAAAAAACAAAAAAACAAACCCCACCAGAGTCAACACATCCTGGTGTGAAAAGCCTGAAGCATCCAGTGAATCTAAACACAAACTGCCAAATCTCAACCAATACCTGCCCCCGCAGCCTTGTCCGCCCCTGCCGCCCCCTGCACTCCCATTCATTCATATTCCAAAAACATCATTAACAAAGAGCGCAAGCACAATTGTACATGTCTACATTTGGTGTTTTTTCATGCACATCAGAGGCAGGATGTATCTTCTATTTGCATTTTAACGTTGTTCAAAGTGCACTGTGCAAGACATCATGATGCATTTATAAAGACTAAAAGAGGAGGGGGGGGCTTCTTGATAAAAGAGCTCATTGCCTTCATGTTCTCCTTCCATTATAATGATGTTGTTGCAGCTCGATAAGCCTCTGGAATGATGTTTTAAGAGAAGGCGGGTCACTAGAAGTCTGTAACACACTGCAGAGCCAAAAACACTGCCCTCTACAACCCTCTATAAATAAACTGGCAGAGAATGGAGGACCCGGGGAAGAGGAGGGAGGGAGGGTGGGAGAGAGGGGAGTAGAGAGGTGGGGGGGGGGGGGACACTGCAAAGGGTAATCAATAAATCTCTAATCTCTTGAGTATTCTCTCCTCCTCTCTCCTCCCCCATCCCTCTGTGCAATCAGGAACACACACACACGCGTAAACACTGATACGCTCACACACGCACGCACCTCTAGCTGCCTGCAGGTCTGGTCTCATTATATCGACTGGGATTGGGAGGAGACTGATTTGTTGCAGTGGCGCCCGGTTTGTCAGACATGGTGACAGCAGTCATCCAGTCCCACGGCAAAGTCAGAGTGGAGGCTCCAGCTCGCACACGGCTAATGTGCTTCGGCTTATTTCCCTAACGCCAGGTGCTAAAACTGCCCCATAAATCATGCATTACACACATGCACATCCTAAGTGTGAATCCAGCTGGGCAAACATCGCGTTAAACACATTACTGTTGCTTATTTAATGTCGTGCATGCTTATTGTATGAGTAAATAACTGTATTAGTCTCTCCTCCTGAATCAGGGGGAGAAGTCGTGTCATTTGACCTGCACAGACTGCATTCACATGCCCCAAATTGGCGACTCGCTTTCAAAGACGTAGACATCATCAAGCCTCTCATTTCGGAAATTTCCTCAATTTCTGAGCAGCCATTTTTGAATTCATTATGGAGGAATCATATTGAAGTAAATTACCCTCAGTCCCAGATCCCCTCAAGTGTTGTCTGATCATAATGTGCCCTCATTTGAGAGCGGGTTCTGTGTGCTCGTGTCACTTTGCCATATGCACACAAGTACATAAAACTCCCCCATGACAGGAATACATCAGAAACCAGTAATAACAAAAGGTATGAGTCACACATACATAAAGAATAGTGACTATCTAATGAGAAGACATTTGCCTTTAGGATAACTGCAGTTATAACCTGTGCTAACTATGTATTTTCAGATTTTTAGCGCTTCTATTACCATATTTATTACTTCTAAGACATAGTGTATGTGCAGTCAGGGCTCAACAAAATAAGCAGTTGCCATTTGCTCAGGGCAAGTAAAATGCCGGGCTAGATAATCTGGGCAAGTGGTAAAAAAAAAACAGTTAAACTATTTTGACAATCGATTACTGGTTAAAGTTATTTTTTCATGCAAAAATGGCAGAAAATGCTGCTTTCAGCCTCCCTAATATGGAGACTTCTGTAACGGGTGTTGGCTGAACCCACTAGCAGCACACAGGCATAGAAAGACATTTGACAATGACAACTTGAGCGGGATAAGCAACACAAGTAACAGTTCGTAACTCGGGCCATGAGTTCACACACAGTCTTTGAGGTTTGAGCTTGAAAGGTGAATCGAGCAGAACCCCGAAGTGGGACCGTGAGCAGTGACATGAACAGTTCTGTTCAGCGGCAGGTGACTGTACCAGAAGGGAGCAGGCGGGAGACGAGGTCGACGAGGTGAAGGGTCCGGAACCAGAGGAGCAGTCAGACGAGGCGGACGAGGGACGAGCAGGAGGAAGGTCGAGGCCAGGTGGAATAGTCGGAACCAGGTGAGCAGACAGACAAGGCAGACAAGCCAATAGGGGACAAGCAGGAGGCGAGTCGAGGCCAGGCGAGAGATCGACGAACCAACAGGTAGCTACACAAAGGACGTTCACACAGGAACATGTGTGGCGACGCAATGAGTCTCTGAGCCGCAGCCAACTAGAGGTGAGCAGGTGGGAACACTCATATTGTAGCATCGTCGAGTGGAAACGCTGAGCAGCCACAGACAAACAGGAACCAAGAACACTGAGGCAGAACTTGTGGTCGGGGACGGAAGACCGGTGCGTTCACCAGGAGCCAGGCAACGGGGAATCAATCCAGAGATTCACATTGTAAAGTCTTGCATGGGGACAAAGAACAATCTGGCAACGAGTGAGTGAAGTGGAGAGGCTTATATACTGGGCTGATTGGCTGATGAGCTGCAGCTGTGAGACCAGGTGAGTGGAGTGGGGTAATCAGGTGGGAGTGGCTGACAGGTGGAGTGAGGCGGAGGCGGGGTGAGTGGAAAAATACTGGGAAAGCAGAGGAGCGGAATGCAGATTGTGACAGATTTTATTTTTTATATTTTCCATTATTAATTCTAGCTGAAATGCATAGTAGGCTTATGTAATTTCTGAGTCTCTGAATCAAAACAATTCCAAAAGACAGACTTTGGTGACATTGTGAGGTAGCGTGGGATCACAGGAGTTGTTGTCTTCAATCACCATTGCCAGTGACAATCTATCTGATGGACAAAGTAATAGGCTAGCTGAACAGATTAATTCCTCACTCCTCCCATGTGTCCCATGTTTCCCTGGAGTTGCAGTTACCAGTGGGGGTAAAATGGACGTCATGACGCCATTGACACGCGACCAAATGAAATGGACTGTTACCTTGTATAAAATAAAATGACAGATTTCTCTGGGTTTTAGCATTGTTGGAAACATTTGGGATGGTGTACGTACACAAGTCACCAAAAATAATGTATATAATGCAGATCTTAGATGTTTTTAGAGCTCTTAATGCAGAAATATTACATATTATATCTTTCATTTTTCCTGCCTGTTGTGCATAAAAGAAATGCAGCTCAACACATTTACATATAGATCAAATACATGGAAAATATAAATTTATAGCAAGACAAGACGAGAGCAATCAGGCAATGAAGACATTATTGAGATAAAAACCATAAAGGAGATAAAGGTGGAGAGGTGAAGAACATCAGCAGAGCCATCATTAAGTGCAGTGCCTAAACCTCTCAAACACATCAATACACTCCATTTATAGCAATATACTCAAGAATCTGTGGCTGAGGCATCCGGATGTAGTGCCTCCCATCCTCTGCAGCTTTTACATCTGCCATCTTCAGAGTGATGTGGAGGGCTCTCAGAGACTAACAGGGTCGAACGGCAGACGGTGATCACCTTTGTGAGGAGCAGTGCTCAACCCTCCAGAGTCTCTGTGACCAGAGGATACAGCTGGGATGATACACTTATCTCCCAATTCGATACTATCACAATACTTGGGGTGCCGATTTAATGTATTACAATTGTAGAAGTAATGAAATTCAATTGTGCAATTTAGTCAATTTTGTTTGTTCTTTTCAACACTAGATCATGGCAAAAACAATTTAAAATTAGCTAATGAAATACTTTTTGAAGTAGTGGTGCCATAGCAAAAATAATGAATTAAAACAAAATAAAGTTTGAGGTTTGAGTTTTGTCCCTTACAGGCTGCTGTAGCTGGTCAGGGTGGAGGGTAACAGACTGAGTTAGCGATGCGAAGTCAGCAGCAATTAGTCTGTTTCCACAGATCAGAAGAAATATGTGCATTTTGAGCATGTCGTTTTATGTTGAGCATCTGAAGTAAATCATATCACATGTTTGCATCGAGAAAACAGAACATGTGGGAGTTAATTATATATTAGGGCTGCACAATTAATCGAAATTCAATTGAAATCGCAATATGGCCCTCTGCATATTTGTTAAAGGCAAAATGTGTGTCAAAAAAAGTTTAAATTTATTCATTTCGTGAGGCAGAGATGTTCTGTCCTACTAATCAGACGTACAGACTTAAAAAAACATCTTCATTCAGTAGAGATTCCTGCAAAAACAAATCACACCCTAGTCATTTTATCGTCTTTTCATCTAATCATATTGCAATTGCAATATAAGTCAAAAATAATCACAATTAGATATGTTTTTCAAAATCACTCAGGCCTATCATATATATAGAAAATGGATTTGGCAATCGAACAATTGATTCAGCATCACAATCAGAGAGTGAATCAGTTTTTACTCCCACTCCTCCCAGAGGACGGTAAAGAAAGCATGTATGAGAGTCACTCACATACGAGTCACTCAACTCATAACCGCAGCATCTGAAGGCATTGCATTGCATTGCTCCTCGTGTAAAAGTCTCTTCTTTTAGAGTCTTACCTCATGATTTATACTGTGGTGTGTATTTTAAAGATGAAATATTTAACAGCCTAGCATTCAAAAATGGGTACTGGAGTCTAAAAATTCCAAGTATTGGAGAGAGCTGTTTTCTTCCACCTCCTCCTCCTCCCCAGACTCGACTCTCAGGCAGGTTGCCTGCTGGCTGCAGGAACACTGAACCTACACAAGCACAAGACAAGTGCAACATTTTTCTTTTTACAATAAAAAGTCATGACGAGTCCTACGCTGTAAGTTGATCAGCTTTTTATACCTCTGTCGGTTGTCTGTTGATGTAAAACTAAACCCATTATCCTGAAAACAAGAGCCCAGTGCTCTGAAAATACACACTGTGACTGCCTGTCTTCTGCAGGCCAGGCTCCATTAACATGGAGAAGTCAGTATTTCAACTTAACATGTTTCCTTAATCTCTGATGACATATTATGGTAATTTTATGATTTAGTACAGTAAATATATCACATATTTCCTCTTTAATTATTTACTGTCGTGTGTGTTAGAGTGGGACTAACCTGAGCAAAATGAGTTTCCCTTTTGAAAGTAAAGGACATCTATTTATTTCTGTATCTAAGAATCCACATTTAAACCCTGAGGGTGAAGAGAGCCTCATATGTGTGTCCAATAGACTAGAGAATTTAGTAAACAATGGTGAAATTTAATGAATCGCAGGATTCAATGAACAGCTAAATTGCAGGAATTACCTTAGACACCAGAGAGTTAACCTCTTCAACAGATCCTTCATTATAAATGCATATTGTGCGTCAAGGCATTGTTCAGACCCAGAGAGCTTCATTTTAAATTGCATTGAGATCCCAGGATACCACATATGTCATACTGAATTCCATAAATAAACTGATCCACACGTATATTTCCTTCAATGTATGCATCATGTAGCCTCACTGCAGCACACAGAGAGGCACACTGATATAAAATGAATATGTAACATTGAAAGACGGTTTCACCTGAATCTAAAACAAAAAATTCATGCTTAAAATCTGGGTTCAGGTGGTTAATCCACCTTGAACTGCTGCAGTGAAGTTCTAGAGCTGTTTTTTTTCGCATAATCATCTATCATTGATGGATGAAGAAAGTGGGTGTCTTATTTCATAAAGTATTTAGAGAAGATATTCAAGGAGGACATGTGAAAACACATGTGCATCCTCCATGTCTGTCTGATTTCACCATCCTATAGCCACTACAGTACGTCTGTTACAAATGCAGCAAAGCCTCCCGTTTAGATCCTGACTGAGCGAGTCATAAAAGTCACTAAGTGTCCACGAAGCCACCCTTGAATTTAATTCTTAACAAATAAATTGGTGGGAGTGAATGTCTGCGGAGTCCAAGAACACGGTGAGGGAGCGGTGTTTGCACTTTAAGGTGCACCTGGTGCTGTAAAATGCCCTCATATACCTCAGCCTTTATACGACTGTGCAGAGCAATCATCGGACCTAATGGCTCCTACGAGATGGACGCTCACACCGGCTCAGATCCGCCCCCGAGTTCAACAGCAGCAGCAGACTTTGACTGACAGAGTGAAAGCTTTTTCTTTTTTTTTCTACATAAATAAACCTGCAGGGATGAAAAAGAAAAATTCATCAAACCACGTTAACTGTTTCCACTGAGCTGCGGTTCAGCTTTGACTGTTAGCTTTGGACTGATTTGTGATTGGCCCTGTGACACACAGCAACAACCCAGAGGAGAGTCTTTTCTTTGTCTAATGAGAAATAAATGAGATTCTTATTTTGAGCTTATTTAGGTCTCATCTGTCTCTCTTAAACCCCCCTCCCCCCCTTAAGAGACAAAAGATGCAAAACAAAACAAAGGAGACAAATTTAAGATCCCATTTCAGACAAGTGAGTTTTCTTTTTTTTTTAGATCTAACTGTTATCTCAAGAGCTGATTATTTAAGACAAATGTAAGATCAGCGAGGGGAAACAAAAACAGTGAGACAAAAAAAGAACATTTGAGGCAAACTGAGGCGAGACAAAAGCTATTTCTCAGGAGCCAAATTTAAGAAGTCTCACACTGGTTTTAAGCTGAGCTCATTTATGTCAAAAAGACAAAAGGCCAGAGCTAGAAAAAGACGAGATTTTATTTTGAACTTTTCCTTTCCTCTAGGAAGTCCTCACACTGAGACAGAATAAGTCACATCTAAGTGTCTTTAAAAATGACTAATATGACCACAAACACTATTTTGATAGCAGTTTGTGCTACGAGCTGAGAGAAGTAGAGAGTTTGGTTTTAGTCCCACCTCATGCTCTACTTTATGCAGCTTACAAGGTTCATTATTAGAAGGTAGGTCAGCTCAATTTATGTGAATTATTCACATTAAAATACCCTCTGCTCCCAGCGGCCTTTAAAGTGGACAGACTGTTAAACCAAACTCCATTTTCAAAGTGTTTTTATAGTAGGACCATCTTTTATGTTTCTTTTTCATCTTGTTATTTCTTTTACTTTGTTTTTCTTGCCACCATCCAGACGATGTCTTCAGCAAAGCAAAGCCTAGACACATTCTGCAACAGTGTGGCTTCATAGTGAAAAGAGTTTGGGTACTAGACTGGCCTGCCTGCAGTGTTGCAAGCATCAAATTCATAATGAGTGAGTATTTACAAAGAACAATAAAGTTAATCAATTTGAACATTAAATATCTTGTTTTTGTGCTGTATTCAGTTGAATATAGGTTGAAAAGTTTTTGCAAATTATTGCATTTTGTTTTTATTTAAGGTTTACACAATGCCTCACCCTTTTTAGAATTGGGGTTGTATTTTCAATTGACCCTTCGCTAAGCCCCGCCCTCCTTAGTCACTGTTGCTAAGTCTCGCACTTCATTTATGCAGTTTACGGTGAAAACGGTGGTAGATTTAACATCGAAATGGGAGCAATTGTTGAAACACAAGGTCTGTGATTCCTTAGAGATGTAAACAAAAGCAGCTTCTCATTTCTAGCTGACAACTGTGGATTTTGTCAACTAAAATAATGACTCCCAAGTAGGTTTCATAAGTGTAGCTGGCTGATGGAAACTACTAACTGGACTTGAGTCAGCTGAGAAGTCTCCATCTGATGTTTTAAAGTTTCCATCTGACACATTTTAAAACAAGAACCTGTGAAAGTGTAAACGTAAAGTTACCTGACAGCTGCGCACACGATGTAACGTTAATGCTAAATGAGGCTAAAGCTAGCTTACATCTCAGCAAACAGTCGCATGGTGAAATACGGCAGGTATATCTACATGATAGACGACAGAAATACTTTCACTAACGTGGGAAAAGGAAGCGCAGGGACTCGATTGGTGCAGCGGACCTTGAGATGGGGCACCCTGCCGGACCAGCTGGACCGCAATTGCAGAAGATAGCCGGGATAAGAGCTAAGAGCTAAGCTAACCAGGCTTAGACCTGAGACAGCGAGCGAGAGAGCGAGAGAGATGCATCGTCGTCGGTCCACTTTGACTCTGCATCAGCCCACATCCTCCTCCTCAAACCCCCATAGAACAAATGCAGATGCAGAGCAAACATTCATTAGAGCAGATGAAGACAGAGTTTAATAAATTCACTGCACGTGTGCTCTTGTGTTTCATGTTTTTGAGAGACTACATGTTTGCAAAGGTGTCCTCTGGGATCTGTGCCCAAACTTGACCTCGTCCTCCTGCTGCCTGACCTGCTGTGTTTTGTTTGTTTGGGTTTGTTTGGGTTTTTTTTGGAATCCATTTCTTCTTTATGTCAGTGACAGAACAAGTCTCAGGTGACTGAGCATTAACAGCACAAACCTAACATCTTTCCCCTTTTCTTGGCTTCAGCACTGCTAATGATGTTAAAATTATAGATTGTCCTTAATGGATTCTTAAAAGCGGGACTGTAATCTTCAAACACATAAAAAATCATTTTACTCTTTGATACCGGGCAGGTCATTTACACAGTTATATCAAGTTAGGAGTGTTTGCTAAATCTGACATAGCACACTCGTACCAGCCCCACCGTATGACAAAAAAGAAGGAAAAGTTAAAAATGAGAACATAAAAAAATCCTCTTGCATCAGGTCCAATGTGTTAATGCAGCCTTAGCTCACTCACACCACCTGTTTCACAAGATGCACAAATTAATTTTTTCTTTGGCGCTTGTTCTCGTGATCAAACTGTTCGCAACAATATAACAATGTCAAGCTATTTCTGCCTTTGTTAGCGGAGGCCGTCATTACTCTCATGTTATTCAGCAAAGTGCGAACATAAGCGATCTGAAGTGTTTGAGCAAACCGGGGCTGTCATTTCTCTGGCGAGTGCTGCCTCATTGAAAGCACATCAGAGGGATCAGTGTCATTTCCCTCTCTGAAGCGGAGGTTACCATCTATATATCGTTAAATGTCTGTGAGTGCATGAAAGGAAGACATGAAATGATTTTAAAAGTTTGCACAAAACTAATTAGTCCCTCAAGAACCCTTTTAAAAGTCACATATTACAGGGACGATTGTTACACATCTTCTGAAAGTTGACACCTTTTGCTAACGTAGTGCCGACTGATTCGCCGGTGTAGCTGCTTTGTCACTGTGATTTAGAGACTTCAAAGTGAAACTCCCTTTGTCATCGTGAGTTGACATTTCCATAAGTTAGTTCTCACAGTCTTCACTCACTCAAACCCACACACACACACAGAGAGACACACACACACACACACACGCTCGACTGTTTCTGTGCAAAGATAACTGAACTTAACCTTTTCCTCGCGGTCCAGTCTCCCTGTCTCTTCGTCTTGTTACATCATTTTCATCTTGTTATGTCGTTTATGTTGTTTTTGTCTTGTTCCATCTTTTACATTGTCTTATTACGTCTTTCACATAACTTTTTTGTTACGTCTTTTACTGTCTTTTTTCTCTTGTTCCATCTTTTTTGTCTTGTTACGTCTTTCACTTCAGTTTTTTTTTGTCTTTCCTACATCTGTTGCATCTGTTGTCTTTTACATTGTTTTTGATTTGTTTTGTCTTTCACATTTTTTCTTCTTGTTCATTTTTTTCATCTTGTTGCTTTTTTCTTCTTGTTACGTCTTTTACTTTGTTTTTGTCTTTTTACACCTTTTATCACGTTTATCAGATTACATCTTTTACGTCTTTTTCGTTGTTGTCTTTTTTCGTCTATTTTGTCTTGTTATATCTTTTACATCATTTTTGTCTTGTTATGTCTTTTTGATCTAGCTACATCTTTTACTTTGGTTTTGTCTTGTTACGTCTTTCGTGCTGTTTTTGTCTCACTGCATCTGTTGTGTGTGATATGCACTGATGGACACACCAGGGAAGTTATTGTCCCATCCATTTAGGTTGAAATCAGTCTTGATGTTTTAAAGGCAGTGTGCAATGATGCAAAATAAAAAATAACACCTCCTCTCAAATGCTTCAAAACTGAAGTAACAAGCTTGTTTTGAAAATGTAAGGAGTAGAAAGTACAGATGTAGGAAGTAAAAGTAAAAAGTTGACTGAAAAAAGTACAGATACCTGAAAAATCTACCAATGTACAGTCACAAAGTATTTATACTTGGTTACTTCCCAGCTCTGCAATCACATCTAATGGGAAACAGGAGTCCAATATTTCACTGAGCATATGCCTTCTCTGTTTTCCAATAATGGCCCCGTATTCCCATTCACCCTTCTAATATGCCTTCTGGTGCATTCAGGTGATACTAATGACACACTGAAATGGCTTTACCTACACTGTGTGTGTGTAACACTGACTAAATAATTCCTCCTGAACGGAAATATGGACAAAACTGAAGCAGCCGGCCTCACACGCAGCCTCCCAACGCTGCTCACCCTTTGTGTTCTCTTGTGATAAACGCGTCGCAGATGAAAAACACCTCAGTAGCACGCTGTAGGGAGAAACAAATCTCTGACAGAGAAAGTATGAGATCAAACAACACGGGGATGGAGGAAGGCGAGAGAGAGGGTAATAGAAAGCTCAGCGGACAGTGACCAATGAGATGTGTGCGAGGGAATGGCAGTGGCATAACAAATCAGAACTGGAGGAGAGAGAAATGGAGACCAATGAGAACTGGCCTGCAGAGCAAGAGTGGCATAACAAATTATTAATGGCAAGAGAGGGATGGGGACCGAAGACAACCAGAGCGGGAGGGAACGGAGCAGCGAGTAGCAAAGCGTATCCCATGGGAGCTGCACGACAAAATGCAGTGGCAGGCGGTGTTACCGACAAGGAGGTGAAAGACGTGAGATAGAGATAGACTGAGAGAGAGGGGGGAGGGAGAGCAGCCAGATGAAAATAATCAGACTGGGTCAACAAGCAAAGAGAGGGAAGAGAGGTGACAAATAGACCGGTGGGGTCGTTCAATCAGAGAGTTGTTAAACAGAGGTCGGTCCCTCTCGAGGCGGCGTTCACAGTAACGGATTCTCCACATCCAACGATCTGCTTCGACTTGTTTTGAAACTCGCCGCCAGTATCCAGAGAGCTGTGATCGTATCAGGTGTTTCCGCAGGTCATGATTTACATCCAGTGCCAGCACAGATATGAGTGTGCCCTTTCTGCAGTAGAGGTGGAGAGTAAATCTGTGGCGGGCAGGATGGGGGATGGATGCGGATGACCTTCACGTGGGGGACCAGAATTTGAGTTCTGTTACAGATCAGCAGTTAAATTTTGTTTTACTTTACCCAGCCATGATCTTTCATTAACCTTAACTACCATAGTTTTCATGCACATCGTCCGACGTGCAGAATCATCCAGTATCAACATTATTGTTCAGTGATACGGATGGAGAACCATGAGGAGAAATATGTACTATATTTATTGTACTAAATCATAAAATGACAATGATATGTCATCAGAGCGCCGAGTTGAAATACTCGCTGCAGAGCATCTGTTTTTATTTGCCCGTTTAATGTTAATTAGAGTTCAAATTAAAGCCTAATGTTCGCAGAATGAGTAAGTGTCTGTTTATGAGGCGTGGGAAATCATCAATAATCCTTTAGAAGGAGTAGATGTTTATAACGGTTAAAGTGAGCAGTATGTTAATGGAGCCTGTCAGGCAGTAAGGAAGGTAGTCTCTGAACAAACAGCTGATCAACTGACAGTTGAGGACTCGTCATCACTTGTCATCGTCAAAATATAATGTTGCACTTGTGTAGGTGCAACGTCCCTGCAGCTTGCAGGCAACCTGCCTCAGCTTCAAGTCTGGGGTGAGGAGGAAACAACTCGCTTTAAACATAGAACATATATTAAATATGGATTCAAGCTATTTAATTTATCATCTATACTCACTATTTGGACTGCAGTACTCATTTTTGAATGCTATGGTCTAACATATTACTCCTTTACAGGCCATGTTTAGTTTATGATAACTTAAGTTGTATTTTTGTAGTTTTTCCCATCATTTCTCTTGATAATAAAAACATTATGCTCACCAAGTTAACTGCATAAATCTGGTGAAGTGGCTATCTACTAGGGCTGCACAGTTAATTACATTATTGAAATCACAATATGGCCAAGTGCAATATCTAAGTCACACACCCAGAACCAAAATGCAATTTTCTGATAAAGGGAAAATTTGTAAGGAAACAGCATTATAATGAAGTACTGGACTGCTGCAGAGATGCCCTGGCCTAAAAGTCTGCTGTTCTACAGATGATAGAACAGGGGTTTTTTTTTTCCAGTGAGAATGAAACTAATTTCAGTCAAACTAATCACAATATGACTTTTTTGCCATATTGCGCAGCCCTACTACATGGCTAAAAAAAACTGTGACAAGGCAAGAAACACAAGCACTTTTTACAAAGAGATCCCGCAGTACTGTTGCAATGAAGACCCCTCATTACGTCGGCTCTTCTCTTTTTTTTACACGGAGCCAAACAGTGCTCCAGAAGCAAAAGAGGCGCGACATGTAGCATAAGAGTGCTGGCATCTAATGTGACGGCCGTGCCGGCCAACAAGCGGTTCTGCTTCTCTGCTCTTCTCTAATCACACATAGAGGTGATAACCTCATGAATTTATAACATAAACCTTTTTATGTGTTCCAGGATACAGAGGGGGCTGTTTCTTCTGCAACAGTGAAGTTAAATGGATCTCATTGTGTGATGATCTGCAGGGAGAGTTTTCTCTTTTGCCTGTGTGGGTCTGTCTCCCTCTCTGTTCAGACACAACTGACAAATATGTGGAGTAAGTATGTAATTTAACATAACAATCACAAACAGCAGTGAACGTGTAACACCACAGCATCATGTACCATCCTGCCATCTCACCCTTTTTGCACAGACGCCAATTCAGCTCTGTAACCTCCTCTGTTGCCTGCTCAGAGGCAGAACAACGTTCTGTGTTTGTATGTTTTATAAAGAATGGTGAGGCGGAATGTAAGAGATAATAAACCCCTTCAGGATGATTCAAGACCCCTCCGCTTTGTGTCAGGGTCCTGCATCATCCTGTTGGGATTTATTTCTCAATAACGACCTGCTCACTATATTGTATTATCCCGCTTATTACATGGTTACTCATCAAAAACAAATTATGTGACACAAAATATTAATTTGCGTTGTTTTTATGGATTTATGTCACAATAATGACCTGCTCACTGGACGTTATCCTGTTTATTACAAAAGAAAATCAATAATTTGACACAAAATATTAATTTTAAAATGATTTTTAGAGTCTATGATCAGAACTGTGTCCATAGCAACAGTCTGTTCTTCATAGCAATGGTCTGCTGTACAGAAATAACAGACCTTTAAATGCTGCAATTGACCAACAAGTCAAGAGTCAAGTATTTAACAAACTCATACTCATACTGTGTAAAAGAGTGTCAGATGATCAGAACTGCCAGGTCAGCCAAACTTATTCAGAAGAGAAAATAAAAGGCTATAAAAAAAAAGGACTTAGTTACTTAGTTAGTTACCAAAATGGTCCGTTATAAATGTCAGTTATAGTTTATAGACAGATTTCCTGGTTCTACTTTGATACAATACTTGCTGTAGATACTTGCTCATGTTTGGTTACCATCTGTCCAGGACTGCTGGTGTTTACTGGCCCTTAAAGACTTTCTTGTAACGATGCTGCTGTGTTCTAAAATCTCTGAAATTACTTTGGTGAGTACAGTGTTATCATAACTGGTAGAAAGTAATGGCCAAATCAATAAAAATATACCTATAAAAAGACCTAATTTTGGTTTGTATTCTTTATTTGTATTTTGGGGGCTTTTTAATGCCTTTATTACCAAGTAGAGAGATGACAGGGAATGAGATGGGGAACGATATGCTACAAAGGTCCCCGACTGAACTTAGGGACATTGCAGTTTATGGTTATCATCTTATCCCAGAGGCCACAAGGGCACCACAGAACAGTCCTTTGTGCCGAGTCATGCCGAGTTCACGCCACAGGATTGGAGCCTTTTCACTCAGCGACAGCTCTCGGAAATCGTAGACAAAATAACAGAGGCAAATCAGTGCTACTGTGAGCGACGATCACTAAATATGAACTGATGAACGTCACAGTCTGAGAGTTTGCTGAAGCCTTGCAGATGCCTGATAGATGTAAAGCAGGTTTAACATCTGGTCATGCCAAGGATGGTTCAGGAGCCTTGCAACAAACTACAGCCAATGAGAGCAGACACAGGGAGGGGGAGGAGTCAAGAGGGAGCGATGGAAGTTCACCAGAGCGGCAGCCAGAAAAGCCCAAATATGGGGAAAATGAGCAAAAAGTAGTTGTAACGTTATCAAATAGTTCAAATTAGCTCCTCCTCCAGCATGCTGCACACTGATGCTTCAGTATTCTGTTCCACAGAACCATCTGGGATGTCATCCTGAGGATGAAAAGGGCAGGCACTTTGCTCTTCTCTCAGTGAAGAAATACTCTCTAGTTCTGGTATTACTGATGCTATCACAGTCTCTGCCGCAGCCTCTTCAGCAGCCGCCATTGTTTGTTCGAGACGAGCCGCCTCTATGGACGCTTATCGCTGTTGTCACACCTAAAACCATACCCGTAGCAGCCAGTAGTCTCTCCTAGGATGCTGATGGGCTGCACCACTTCTGATGCAGACACAAATGGATAACTTGAAGTCTGGT
>JAJHUR010134119.1:48872-104721 GCA_027495735.1 Lutjanus campechanus
AAGAGAGAGGGGTGATCAAACGCAGCCCAGTTCCTGATCAGGCAAGAGGGAGCACTGACACAGCGAGCAGTTTTAATAGCTTTGTGTTATAAAACCAATCAGTCCCTGCAGACCAGGTGCACAGTGTTTGTTTAATGCATTGACCCAGGCATTTAAACCCAAACTGGTTTTAGAAACATCACATTTGGTTTAATTGCCTCTCTGCTGAGGAGTCCAGCGCAATTATACGAGTCTAATTTGACTCAGGAGCTGAAGTTTTCCTCGAACAGTGGTTCTCAACACGCTCGATCATTTCCAGGGGTTGCCAGTGGTCATTGTGTAGCAAAGAAGTAAATAAATATTGTAGCAAGCAGCATGAAATGAGAGCCAGGAAGTAGCTCTCAGCAACGTCAGCCACTTAAAGGGATAGTTCAGATTATTTGAAGTGGGGTTGTATGACGTAGATGCCACCGACACTT
Organism: Lutjanus campechanus; assembly: GCA_027495735.1. Lineage (NCBI taxonomy): Eukaryota > Metazoa > Chordata > Actinopteri > Lutjaniformes > Lutjanidae > Lutjanus > Lutjanus campechanus. Next base: position 49,331 of record JAJHUR010134119.1, read on the forward strand.
TGGAAAAGCAGAGCAGTACACAGAAACTAAGTAATGTACAACTGTGGACAAGGTCAGCACCAAAACACATTTTAGCCACTTAAAAAAGAACCCCCTAAAAACATATCAATATAAGTTCAAGTGTACACTATATTTAGAATATTTTCACTGCTTTACTTTGCCATCAAAGAGCCTTTTCTGATGGGAAACTGCTGTTATAAAAGCCAAATATCACTCTCTCCAATCCAACCAAACTCCAAAGGCAGAATTCATAATTTACCTCACAGAACTCAGGAGCTGCAGGTCTGCCGCTGCCTCGATCTGTTAGTGTGTTTTTGTTACTGGGTGACTTTGGGGCCCCTGTGGACAAAAGCCGTAGTGTTTCCACCATAAGAACTACAAAATATACCATCAAAAAATAAATTATTTCAGGACAAATCCCCTCCTGCTTCTTTTTAACTGGATACGACTCACTGTAACTTTGCCTGGGAAAATTATCATTTTAACGTCAAAATGAAGAAACAACAAGCACAAATCTCACGAGAGTTTCACAAATCAAGGGTTCCCTTCCAACCAAAAAAAAGAGTTTCAGGGTTCCCCAAACTCTAAATCACATAAAAAACAGACTACGATCTCTCTAGTAAGTGTAATGCATGGCGAAATGAACACTCAGGTTGGGCTATGAGATCTGTGAGTCATTTCATGAATTTAGCTAAATCCATTTCATAAGTTAGCTTAGCTGTTTGCATACCAGGCAGACAGGACATGGTGGCTGTCACGCTGTGCTTTAGCTCTCTAACCCGCGGTGAGCGCGGGGACAAATTTCTTATCATGTGAAGGCCCCTTAAGCGTAGCAAGCCATGTAACATCTGGCTCCCTGTATAAATGGTCACAAGAATTCAGCACCGTAAAAAATGATAATGTGCACTGTTATTCAAAGTTGCTTTGTCATAATATTTCTCAGAAAAGCTGCATGTGCGAATAGAGCTGCACCATATTGGTTGTGAATACGTGTCATCGAATGTGCGGCGTATGAAAGTGTCAAAGTAATAATTGCACTGTTCAAATGTATGCAGTTGTGTACAGGCTATTGTACTTGTCTCAACGAAAGGTTTAATGAGCAAAAATTTCTGAATGGCAAACAAGAACTATAATTTGGGACAATGGCTGTAAAGTAGAATTCGTGACCACTGTGGGACACTGAGGAAAAAAGTTAATTTAGAGGCCCTGGACTCGGGCCAACATGAGACTCGACTGAGAAACACAAGCCATCGTGTTTCCAACAGAGCCCCGAGCTCCCACCCAAACTTTCTGCGATATGGATTTTTATGTGGGGGTTTCAAACGGCAACCTGATAATTATGTGCAGTCGCCGCTCAAAAAGGTTGAAAACCTCTGTCCTAGAAAAAAGACGGTATTCAGCTTGTAGAACTGGCATGTAATATTTCGAGCCAAATGCCAGCTGATAACGGACAACACGCCAGAGAAAAGTGATCATTTTGAGCTCTGGTTAATTAGAAATCCAGACTTCTTGGTGTGATAACACGTATTTAGCTGAACTCGGTGTCATCAGTGCAGCTACATGAATGTCAAGGGGCCAATCAAGCTCCAAAGAAATGGTGGTCCATGTTGCCTAATTAAAGAGCCCCCTCCTGACTGCCCAATCACTGCTCTACTCCAGTAATTATCCAGATTAGGAAACCTCTTTAGTCTCGAGTGAGTTTCACAGCTGCAAATACACCCCATGTTGTGTTTGATGTCTCTAGTGTCAGCCCATTCTACTCTTTTGTTGCTATTATTCAAAGGTACACAATGAGAGTGAGTGAGATTTTTGCTCCTTTGTAACACAAATGATAACTCAGCGGGGGGATTCGCGGCTGATCAATACTCAGAAATTACTTTTTCTTGCTTGCAGCACATCAGTTTGCAACCTCCTGTATTTTCACTTTGGTAACCACGGGAGAGCGGAGAGAAATGGGAACCGCAGGTAGAATAAAAGCTTGGCGACAATAGAGATGTTGAAAGAATAAAACCGGAGAGTTTTGAAAAGAAATGAGAGAATTTCAGTTTGCAGGCAACAGTGATTTCAATAAGAAGCGTTTTGCAGCTTCACCACCTCCACCTCTGACCAACGACTGTCACAAACAGAAAACACCACCACTTTATTGAATTCTGTTTTTTTTTTTGTTTCCTTCATTTACTTGCCAAATTTAGCCATCGCCAATTTCCCTTTCATACCGCGGCCCCTGTCATTTTGGACCTCCCATAGGGCGCAAACAGATGTGTTCCTCCTCCAATACACATGGAGATGCTGTGTCTTTTCACCTGGAAGCAAGGTGTTTCAGGTGTGATTATACAAAAACGTCCTCAGTAAGGCTCCTTTTGTTATAAACGCTGCAGACATACTGACTGTATCTATACAGTGGATCTCAGTCCAGGTTATAACCACTGTTCAGTCGTTACATTTCAATTTTTTTAAGTCCTGACATTATTAAGACCCCAAATAACTGACAAGTCCTTCAGATTTAATGACAAAATACTTCTTTTTTTCTGACTTTGCTCCAGTATGACAGATGAAAGGGTTCTCTGGAGCTGACATCCCGATGAGCAGGGCTGTGTCATTTGACTGTGCCTTTCAAAATCGTTTCAAATCACTGTTGGAAAACAAAACCCTTTGTTTTTCTGATCTGGCACTGCTATACTGGTACCGTTACCTTAACCCAAACTATGATCTTTCCTTAAGCCTAACTGCTTTTGTTTCTAACCCTAACCAAAACCTAAGAGAATAGTTTGACATTTTGGGAAATTTGTTTTCTTGCAGAGTTAGATGAGAAGATTGATAACACACTCAATCTGTGTATAAAAAAGCTTCATTCAGTCAGAAACCTCACTTACCAGCACCTCAAAAGCTTACTGACTGACAGGTTCTATCTTGTTTGCTCAATCTGAAAATGCAAAGGTTAAAAAGAACAATTTTAGTGGGGTTATGAGGGTGGGTTACCTTGTGAGGCAGCTGGATTTGCACGATCATGTGAGAATCCATGTTGCCAGGCTTCAAGTTATCTGTTTGTGCCTGCACCAAAAGCGGTGCAGCCAATCAGTGTCCTAGGAGGGACTACTGTCAGCTACAGATGTAGTTTAAGGTCTGATGATGACAGTGTGAAATGTCCATGGAAGCAATTCATCTCAAACAAACAATGGCGGCTCCTGAAGAGGTTAGCATACATACTGTGATAGCATCAGTTATATCAGAACTGAGAGCATTTCTTTGTTGAAAGAAGAGCAAAGAAAGATACTGAAGGCTTTTCTACATGGAGAAGATGTTTTCACTCTTCTCTGGATGGGCTGACTGTTTGAAGTCAGCCCGTGTTAGACATGATAGACAGATGGTTCATCCAATCACCTGCCAAGTGTTTTTTTTATTATTATTATTATTTATTTATTTATTTATTTATTTTTAAAGTGCCTGCCCTTTTCCAAACAGTTTCTAAGGACGACTTCCCAGATGGTTCTGTGTAACAAACCATCTGGCCTGTCAGGTTAGAGGGTGGGTGATCTGGGCAAAAAAATATCACAATGTATTTAATCGCAATCTAAAAATCTAAATTACGAACAGATTACAAAATTACTAAAGACACAATATTGCATTAAAGATAGTTCTGTTTTGACACTCCTCATCCACCAGGTCATGAGCTGCATTATTCCCAATACGTCACCCAAGGAAGAGAGTATTTGTCTAATCAGCAGAGCCATCTGGTTGGCTACATCACTTTAATTCTATGTTCATGCAGCGCACATCTTCGAGCCAATGGGGTTATGGAGAAACAGAAGTAAAAGGACATTAAATACCAGGAGCTCATGATTTATGTGTCAGGCTGTTTCTTGGCCAGGTGCAGAGACTCTGCAGCTCCAGGATACATTATAACACCCTGTATAATCACCGCTTTTCCATTTTTACACCTTTAAAACAGTTTAAAGCTACTACAATGAGTTTTCAACTGGTTATGAAAGAGTCTCAGTTGGTGCCTTTTGCTGCATGAACTGGTGTAAAAGACAAAAACAATTCAGCCATCAAGCGCCAGTTCAGGATACAATGGAACTGAATGCAGCAAGTCTCTCAGGCATTCTGTAATGCTTTCAAATATTTATTTTACTGCAGGTCAACTTTTCTCATTTAACGTTATCCCTGCTGCGTTAGCAGTCGGCATGATTTACTCTCCTGTCCTCTTTTGTGTCTTTTGTTTGGGGAAGTACCTCTTTGTGTCATCTATTCACATCAGCGATAACATTAATTCAATTCAGTTCATTTATCAAGTCCAGAGGCTTCTTTTTATAAAAATGTTATTAGATTTATACTTGAACTAAGATAATTTCTGACTGTGTGTCTATGTTCAATTCATAAATGCTACTGAGCATAAAAATCTTGCTTATGTAGTTTCCAAGAAACCCATTTGTAACTTACAAACCTGTGATCTATTAATCTCTCACAATGGATGGCACCTGTCTCATGATTTCCCCTGATATAATGCAGCACAAATGAGGGGTTCAGTCATGAATGGCCACGGACCAAAAGAGCAAAGCAAACTTTTTTTGGAAGATAAGATCACGGCAATTGTAGAGGAGACTGAAGCCAGATAACATTTATTTCTCAGTGGACTAAATAGCAGGTTGACAAACAAAGACAAACACATAATTCCTATCACATAAAGCTACTGCAAAATCCACCACAGGCTTGGGTGCATACCCTGACATAACCAACAGTGAAATCACTAAAATCAAGTCTAGACTTTGCTTAGAGATAAAATCTTATCCACGTCAAAGTAGTCGACTGAGATTCTTCTGAGACTGTCAGTGTGTACTGCAGTGACAAGATAAAGAAGATAGTAACTTACAAACATGCACAGGGAGAACAATGAGGAATTAATTAATAATTATATTTTTATATTAGCTGACGCACTTATTAAAACAAATACTTGTGACAACATGCGCTGGTGGTTAATTGATGAGAGAGGGAGAGATGACAGGTCGGTAAACAGGTTTCTACTCTTGTTTTTTAGCTGCATCATTGTGCACAGAGCAATGCAAGAGAATCACAGGCTGTAAACTTAAACTGAGTCTCTAAATCACCACAAACTACAAAACTAACAGTACTGGAGAAGAGATAAGTGATAGAAACAGAGCGCAGGAGACGCACTGCAGTTCCCACATCACTATAGTGCACCAGCTTCCGCACGTGCGTCCATTAAGATATATACGAAGTCTCGCGAGCTCGACGCCATGTTTACATCCTACCGGCTACATGCTACAGTTGACATTTCTGCTAAAAACATGGCGTAAATGGCGTCTTTTGCGGTTAATTTTTAATGTCGCGGCTCGCGGACACTTGGATTACACCACACAAGCAGGATGGAGACATTTTGTGTTTGTTTTGTGTGCTTTTTTTTAACGTTTTATCCGTGGTCACTGTTCACTGCCATTGTACTGGATGAGGCTGCTACCCTGTTTCTCCTAAGACTGGTGGTGAGTACATACTGAATGGCTTATTCCAACAAGGTGGAATATCGCTTTAAAATCAGACAGGATTGTAAGTAAATATTGTAAATGAGGCCTCTGGACTTTAATAACTCATATTTGTTTCAGCAGGATTACTGTTCATGTTAAAAACATATCTACATATCTGTGTTTTGAAATGATTTTTAGAAATCATGTACATCTCAACTATGTTATTGGAGTTGGATGAAAATAAGAATACAATGAGTCGGTCATAACCAATTAAAATCTCCGGTGTGCATTTTTCTGCTAAAGAGACGTTTAAAAGACGACCATAGTCACTGGTGAAGAGACGGTTCAAAAGTGGAAGATTTTTCACCGAATGTTTGAAGACGTTGATTAAAGGTTCTCATTAAGATCATATTTCACCAGGATTTGCAATAGCGACATTCCTAATGGGCTTCTCTGCCTGTTTCTCGGTTCAGCGCTGAGACTCCACCTTAATGTGGAAATAAAAGCTTATCGTCACTTCGGAGCTCAATTTAGAAAGTACATCAAAATTTCTCAGTTGAAAGCAAGAAAAAATATTTTCACCACAAGCCAACCTCAAACTGCAATTACCAAGATCAACTTTCTGTGCTTAAACCACTCAGCCGCCATGACTTCCTGTTCAAATCATTGCATTTGTCACTCTTTATACTGTCTCAGTGCATATAGTTTTGGATAGTCCAAGCTGTGGCCAATACGCTCAAGTACTTGCACATGTGCAATCATTTTCTTTCAACCTGCCGGAACAAATGATCAGAATTATTAAGCAAATTTATGTTTTGAGAGATGTTGATGTTATAACTGCATTTTAGCTTGATGAAAAGACAGTGAAAAGAGGTCTTTGATGTTCAGACCAAATATCAGCTGGCTTTTAATTAGAAATCAATGCTGAAATCACGGATGGTGCTCACTGGACTTGATCGAAGCTATTAGAGAATGAGACCTTGTTAAAGCCTCTAAATAATTCTAGAAAACAAAAGCCTTGAGCTCCAAAGTTCAAACCTTCACATCAGCCAAGACAGTCGGAAACACAAGATTACAGTTTGCAACCATACTGACACCACCTACTTAACTATAGAGGCAAAAGTCATCTGTTACTTTCATGTTTTTACTGTATTGGCAGGGGACAAATGCGTTAATTATAAATATCGAGGGAGACGTGTCCATTGTGCCTCAACCTGAAATCTACACCTATGTTAATATGTGAATTAAACAAAGAAAAAAGCTTCACTTTTCTCTGCCTCATCTCCACAGAAAACAGTCTGTTATTCCCTGGCACATATAATTTAACCAGACGTTAACTTCATGCAGACTCATGACGGGAGATATTTACCCACATCAATTAACAGTGGCACTGTCTTGACTCAAATTAGAAATCTTGTTATGAGAACCGCATCTCATAATTTTTGGTCAGGGAGAGATTGCTGAGAAATCGCATGCAGCAGCATGTATCAGAGCATCAGTGTGACGGGTGCACTCCACACGCCTTAATTGGTTTCCCAGGCATTTGGGAAAAAAACAGATCTATAATTAAAACCGGTGATCTCCGGCTGGTGTATTTATCAGCTAACCACAAGGGAGCCTAATCAACGTGACAGATGGTATACAAGCTAATGTACTGTTTTTTGTTTGTTTTTAGCCTTTACCTCAATGTATCATTTGAAGAACATTAATGATTTGAACAAACATCAAACTGTAATTCTTTTCTTACTTTTATTTGATTCCCTATTTTACGAAAAAAGACCATTTCCTCTGTGTTTTACTCTGCTTCACATTTCTGTCAAGGATGGAGAAACTAGATTAATACATAAAAAATGAAGCTAATTTCTTCTAAAGCTTAAACTATTTGTCGATTCATGATTATCTAATTGGCAGGAAATGAATCTGCAAGTATTTTAAGTCAATTAAGCAACAACATTCTCTGCTTCCAGCTTGTATATTTCAGGGGTTTTCTCTGACTTAGATCACTGTAAATTAACCCTGGTGTTTTGTTGAAAATGGCTATGGTAATGCTAATGGTATGGTAGTGCCAGCGTCACAGGGTGGCATAGGGTGACAATGCCCGTCCAACTGACTGATTCTGGACCCCCTAGTGGAACACTGACTCTAGATTGTGTGTCAACTGATTGTGTGTCAACTTACTAGATAACACTACAAGTTCACGTGCGCGGATCAAGTGACAAAGCAGCAGTCCGAGTAGGTTATTACTAACTTACAAACACATTGTGTGCAATAGTCCTTTTCCCACCTTCTCTCCCTCTATCTATCACTCTTTCTCAAACACACATGCTGCTGCAATGGTGCGCACAGCAAACAGCGCATCCAGTGCACTCTCAGCGCTCAGCAGAACAGTGCTCAAAGCACATCTAAACAGGTTAAATCCTGGAACTGTGAGCTCCATCGTTTTTCTACACAGTGCAGCCAAACACTAGGCTAAAAAGGCAGTACAGACATACACATGAAGGCTACTATTCATTGGTAAGCTGTGAAGGATGAATCACTTGTGTGTGCGTGTGTGTGTGTGTGTGTGACAGAAACAGATATGAAGGGTTACTTGCTTTCATGCTATCGGTGAGCCTGTGGGCTCATCTGTGGAGAAACACTAATAGCTGCGGTCTGTATCTGGTTTACAGTCAAGTTTTTGCAGCTTATGTGAGTTTAGATTCAAAATAGGAGATATGAAAATGTTCTTGCTGGTATACTGTATTACCTCTATGTTTTTTTGTTTTGGTTTGTTTTTTGTGCAATGTGCAACCACATTCAGCACAGGTATGTGGACATTAACCTGCAAGGAGAACAGACAGACTCTGCAAACCAAGGCAGTGTTCATTATTTATGAGGCAGCGGTGATCAAAAACAGTAAACTGGGTGATATAATCATTTTTCGGTGGACAATCACTTTTTGGCATGACACTTGTCTAAAATAAAAAATGAACTGAGGACTAATATGATGCAGAAATGCTTTTAAGGCTCTTTCTCCCACGGCAGCACGTTGGACTTTGATGATCGTGGAGGGTTTATAAAATCTTTCTGTGTTTGCTATTTGTGGCATCATTGCTTGCTGTCAACTGTTTTTAAAAAAAAAAAAAAACTTTTTGAGGCTTTTTACGCCTCTATGTAGATATGACAGCTGAAGTGAAGAGAGAAAAAGTGAAGAGAGTGGGGGTGACATGCAGCAAAGGGCTGTAGGCGGGAGTCAAACCCACGGCTCACAGCCTTCGGTGCATGGGGTGCATGCTCTACCAACTGAGCTACCTTAGCAACGTCAAGATTAAAAGATTTTGTTTTTGTCAACATGACATGTGGCTTAAACATTGTTCTTATTTGTGGTTGAGAGTGGCGTATGTTGTTAATGAGCTGTTGGCTTTAATTGAGTGTACCTGCGCTGTAAATCCTGTGTTGTTGAGATGCAGGCGAATTTATTGTGCTGTTGGCTGTTTGAGTGTTCCTGTACTGTAAATCCTGTTGACACGCAGGTGAATGACTGTCCAGTAACTCTCACATCTGAACTAAGCTGAACTAAGCAGCTGAACTAAGTTAGGGTTTTGGAGCTGTGGTTGTGCAAGTTATAATCTATGGGTGTGATCACAGCTCTTAAATAGTCTAAATGTGCTGGAAATAAATAAATTCAATGACGCTGTCCATGGTGCTGAAATAGCAGACAGATTTGTAATTGTGCTCTTTTCTTTCAGTTCCACCCTTTTGTCAGTTTCATCTCGGATCTACAATATTTTCTGAACCATATGTTATAAATACATAGGGCTATACTCCTGCCTATATACTCCATACAGCAGTGTTACCTTTATGATAAAAGTGATATGTAGCAGCATGTGGTCTTACACGCTGCTGCATGGAGCATTCCTAATCATTCAGGTCTGCTGAAATTACACCCACACTCCTACAAATATAGACTCTACTACAGAGGTTTGATGTAACCTGAGAGTAGAGCAGGTTACATCCACCCATATGCAAAGGACGGACACATAAAGTGCAATGACCCGTGCACAACTGCCACTCTTACTCTTGTACCAACCTTCATTTTAATGTTCATACCGTGTGTGTATTATCACTGTGTTAGCATCAGCATAGTCTTATATATAATGTCAGCACTATTTTGTCAGTGTCTGTATAGAGATGTATTCCATTGACCTACTTCAACTTTTATTGAAATCTATTTCATATCTTATTTTATCTCCACTTAGTGCTCTTACTGCTGAGCTGACCTGTTCCTCCCATCCCACACATTTCATTGTACTTTGTTAATTTACATATGATCAGTGAAACTGAACTTGAACTCAACTGAGCATATTCATCTGTGCTGAATGCACCGTGCACATATTATAAGTGATAACCTTTCACTTTGCCACAAACTGTTACTGAACATTCAATGAATGATGCAAAATACAAACATACATGGAAATATTCCATGTGTATATGATAAAGGGAGCAGACAGTAGCAAATATATGTTCATTTAGTTTATCACAAGTCATTCACAGACGAAAATGTGCAGTGTGTTACCCTACATTATGATTTTAATTATGTTATCAGATCTAGAGTGGTTTAACTCCCTGTTCGACCTCTTATGAACAAATTGCTGTAAAACTCCATTAACAGAAATCCATATAAACTTATTTGGGATTTGGAAGGGAGGTGTACTGGTGCATAAAAACACCAATTACAAGCAGAGAGTATAAGAAAATCCCTTATCAGCAGTCAGAAAAGATTTTCTTTTTTTGTAGCAGACCACTGAAACATGTCATTAGTTCAACATTGTGTTTATGAGCAATTCTCATAAAATTGGGAAAAGTCAAGAATCAAGCTTATAAAAACAACATTAAGCAGTTTTTTTGAAGCTGTTTAAAGGGCCTGAGGTCTCCAGGATCCCAAGCAGATCATTAGAGTTAAATATCTTTGGGTTTTTGGCTCAACAAAAGCAAGCAATGGATAATTATTTTCCAGGTTATGATGAAAACATTAGTTGAAGCCCTGATTTCTTTATTATTGAACACTAAACCAAACAACATCAAGGTTTTCAAGGCAGCTTGCTGCTATTGATTTCTGAGTTTTGAGCCCAACCTAAAACTCAAAGGTTTTTCCAACTAATCTTTTATTGACATAATTTACTTTTCTTCGGTTGACGACCTTGGTTCTTTAAGGTTTAGAAACTCCTCAAATATTGTATTTTAAAACTCATAGAAGTGAAAGTGCAGCATTTTCGATTAAATTCATTTAATTTTTAGGCACCCAAATAATGACAAATAAGGATCACATCTCACTGTTTTTTTGGAGTTTTTGAATTCAACTTTATCTAAGACTTTGAGTTAATTCTAAACATTATGAAGTGGATGAAGGTGGGAAAGGGCTGCTGGGAAGGATGGGAAGATATAAAACAACGCATTTGTGATTTCGCTACACATCATCACTGCCACTGCATATTCAAGCTGAAAAAAGCAATAAAAATATTTAGAGCTGCAGCGATTAATTGTAAAAATGATTATCAATCGACTATTAAATTAATCACCAACTATTACTTGTTTTCAGTCATTTTTTCTGAGAAAAGACGTCCAAATTCTCTGATTTCAGCTTTTCAGATGTGAATACTTTCTGCTTTCTTTACTCGTCTGTGACAGTAAACTGAATATCTTTGGGTTGTGCACAAAACAAGACATTTGATAACGTCAGCTTGAGCTTTGGGAAACACTTTAAAATCTAATCTAAATTGAGTTGACTTTCAATTTTGAGCTGTTTTGTACATCACATCCTGTGGTTTGTTACTTCAGAGCATCTGCAGGAAATGCACAGAAAGTAGAAAGCAGAGTGAGCGCTGATGGCAGAGAGCAGCATTAGATGACATCGCAGAAGTACACAACCAGCTCGCAAAGAACTCTGAGCTTTGTCATCATAGCCTTCACTCGTATTATAGAAAATAAGGCCACTGGTGGATTTTCATGTTTTATCACTCACAGCACACAGCCTCTTAGATAAACATGCCCCGTATCCCTTTGGAAAGATGCATATTTCATGAGGACATTTGGGTTTGGGCTTCATGTTTATCTTGTCAACAGTTAACAAAGCTGTCTTAAAGGCTGCGGCGCCCCGCGGTATCACTTCACATCCCATCGCGCGGCCACGCAACGCTTGCCCCAAAGACTCGGACTTGTCTCAATAAAAGGCAGCACACGGCTTAATAAGAACGGATGTCCTTCATTTTTCTTTAAAAGATGGAGGGAATGGCCTTTGATCAGTACAAGCCTCCGCTGAGGATTTCATTGTGGCAGCTACAAAGAGGGACAGGGCAGGAGTGCCTCTTGGAAATATTCAGGCGGAACCCTGCTTTGTCGCGAGATTGATTGGACGAGCGTTCGTCTCCTCAGAGAAGCAATTTCTCTATCTCGCCTGAGTGTATTATTGTGTGTAAGGCTGAGTTGCTCTGCTTTTTTTTGCTTTTTTTATTTGCCACGCCAGACAAGAGTGCGTGGGAACGATGAGCTTGGCGATAACTCAGATACCTTGGGAAGACACTTGAATACAAAGTCATCAGTATGTGTCAGGTGCAGCAAGGTCGAGCTGAACCCTTTGGCATGTTTCCATCATGGTGTGGGGAGACAGATGGCTCCAACGTGATAAATGTGACAACAATATTAAGCCGTTTTAATGTAATCAAACCTTCTCTCCAGTGGGAGAAATTTATATTCCCTGTCAGTGTTTCAGGGCTTATTTTCTCCCATCACAGTCAACTGGCTAATATGACTAAAATAATATACAGAATAGGCATATTAGTGACTAAATGGACAGTTTATAATACCGCCCGTTATTTACAGTGTCATTTCTTGTATGAATCAGACACCAATTAAATACTTACCAGCTCTTACTGGTACTGGTACTGGTACTTAGATTAAGGAACAAAGGAAGGAAGCAGGACTATGCAGAGTGACATTTACATATTTTGGAAGAAAAAAAGAGGGTAAAATCATGGCGTTAATCATGGTGGTAATGTATTTCATAGTCATATAAAAGTAACGAGAGGGTCTTTGGGGATGTCTCTCAAAACGTATGAAAATTAGTGCCTTATTCATACGATGAAATAACACTATAAAACAAAATGTAACCATGAAGTGTTACCATTAAATGTTATTTCTATCAGTTGTTCTGCTGGGACCTGCACTTTAGCATCATAACAGAAAATTGAAAAAAAAGATAAGTGTCTCATATAAAGTTGGTCTTTATAATCAAACTTATAAAGTTAGAGTTAAGGCCAATTACATCCCTTTTGTTTAGTATGTCTTTATTCTAAGATTCATAATTTTGTTACATTTGCCACGTTTGGAAATGGCTAATTATGCTGTTATGAAAATCATTCATTACTGCACTATCTCACCCTACTGATGTAGCGAAGCGAACCTTTGAAATGTCACAAAAAATAAAAAAGGCAAATGCAAATTAGGCAAGTTTAACAAACTAGGCTATGCAAAGTGTAGTTTCACCAGAAGTGGCAGGATGAGGCTATGTTAATAAAGGTTGCAAGCTGGACACAAAACCAGTGACGCGTCCGAAATTCAATACAGATACGTTAAAATAGTATATGAGATTTTTTTAATGAGTCCATAGACTTACTATGAAACAAACAGTACACGAGGTGAACACTATTTCTGGGTTTATATTACAATATGCAAGTAGTGGACACCACAAAGGTATAAATATCCCACAATGCAATGCAGTAGTGACAATGACAACAACATAACAGACACCGTCAGACACCTGCCTTGGTTGCTCTGTGTAACGTCAATATCGCTTCAATTTAAATGTAAATAAGGTTTCACTTTGCCAGGTGGAATCTAATTTTTAGGTAAGTTTGTTGTTGGTGTGGGTTACCATGGTTACATGACTCCACCTGGCAAGGAGGCTTTCAGGAAGCGGTGAATTGTGTCTCTGAAGAGATACATGCTGTTTACACATTTTGGGCATGCAGTGCATAGTATGTGATTTTGGAGGCAGCACGGTTGTTTGCCGATTGCCAGTAACCCAAGAAGAAGAAGGAGGAGGAAAACCGGATGTCTTTGCCAGCTACCAAAGAAAAATGGAGAATTCTTCAGGGTATGTTTTTTTTTTAATCTGGCAAGTTGTAATTATTCTCTCATGGGACAGTTGACGCAGACAGCAGAAACAGCTTCTTCTTCTTCTTCTTCTCTCAGAGTGAAAACACTGATTAGTCATGTGAGTAAAATGTCAGAACTTCAGAAAAGTGTGTCTCCATCTCCTTTTTCGAAACAGGAAAAAAAAACAACCTGCTGCTTCCATCAACCTTTTGTGATGCGACACTTCAAAGTGCGCATAAAAAATAAGATGGAAGATGGAAACACGCCTACTGTCAGACTCACAATGAAAAAGTTTGATGCCGACCTAAAGATATCTTTTTTTTTTTCTTTTTTCCACACATTCCTCTTCCTTGTCAGAGCCTGATGCCTACATTACCCACAATAAAACTCCACCGTTGACAGTTCTATCAGAGATTCAGGCGTGTTATGCTAGCAGCAGCTAATATAACCTCGAGCTGCTAGCCTCAAGCAGAGATAAAGAGCAAACTACAGAGGTCTGGTACAAAAATGCTGGAGGGGAGGGTCTAAAGAAAACATTAACAACGCTGGTGAGGATCTGCTTTTTTAAAAAGTAAATATAAGATTCGTCCCCGTCCTCAAAATATTAATACAGTCCCTCATGGTCAAGCTCTCTTGGAAAGATAAAGTATAAATGCAGCCGTCATCAGGGAATCACTTTCAATAAATGGCGGAGGTTTTTAATTTAATGTATTTTTAGCTCATTTTTCACCAAGAAGCACGTTCAGGTCATTAAAGCATCATCAAGCTACTTTATGATGCAGCCTGCCTGAGCTGCTACCAGGACTTTTTTTTTTTTCCTTACCCCCTCACCACCTGCTGTTTCCCCACCTGTTCCTGCAACCTCCACATCTCCCCTGCTCCCTCCTTCATCCCTCACTCATCCACCCCTCCTCCTCTTCCTCCACCAGCTCTTCTGGCTCTGCACCACTCCACCTGCATTCAGCACAGGTCCCAAGGTGCACGGGCATCCTCCCGGTTTGTACATCCATGCTGTTCGGACTCTCTGCTGCACCACACTGCAGTCGTTTTTTCCATCCTGCTACAACCAAACCTCAATTACACGAACAAGGGCAGTAAAGACAAATCCCACCCACCCCCACCCCCATCCCCACCCTCCTCTCCCTCGCCTCCTTCCATTCTCTCCATCTGTCTTTCTCTCCTTCTCTAACTCTCTATGGTAGTTAGCGTTCTTTCCCTCCACTCTCCGTCTCTCAATGCCCAGTCCTTTCCCCCCCAACTACCATCTGGTCCTCTCATTGTCCAGACTCATTTTGCTTCTGTTTGGCTTCACTATAATACAGATACTCTCTCCCATCCATCCCTCCACCCTCCGCACCCAAATCATCCCTCTCTTGGTGTCTCTCTGTCTCTTTCTCCCTGCCCACCAGCATCCTTATTCTAAGCAGCGCTGCAGCAAAAACTCTCCCGCCCTTCTCCGTTTCCCCTGTCGATAAGAAGATGGAATTTTTTATCAGCGTTAATAAAAGCCTCTATTTTTATAGCCTGCCACATCTATGCATCCTCTCATACTGTTGTTAATGCGTGAGGGTATGAAAAATGTTTGTGTGTGCTGTGCCGAGGACTCATGAGAGAATGCGAATGTGCAGTGTTTGTGTGTGTGTGTGTGTGTGTGTGAATGGAGGTCTAAAGGGGCAAACAAAGGAGCAGGAGTGGATGGAGTCAGGGGAGTTGCTCTTTGCAAGTCATATCTAAAAAATGTCTGTCCTATATGAATTCTCCTTATCCTATCTCGTGATTTCTTTGATATAGTTTGATTGACAGCTTGTTGACACACAGCCGTGATGAAAACCAACAACATGAGCGCTTAAAGCCTGGATGAGTCTCGCGCTTGGCCGGCGACACAAACACACTCACAAGGGACTTAAAGGAAGGTGGAAAGTCAAAGATTATAATTAAAAAAGGGGGAACATCTGCAGAGCAGAAAGCAGTGTATATTCACCGTAATGATTTAAAGCTAAGCAAGAACTTGTAGCATAAATGAAAAGAACAATATGGCATCGAAATGCAGCTCCGCCACCGACAGTTCTATCAGGGATTCCAGCTCATCCTCACAAGAAAAACATACAAGCAGTTTATTCAGACTGTTATGTCCATTTATTGTTAGGCGGCACCGCCTATTGGACGTAGTAAACATGACAGGAGAAGTATAATGAGTACAGTGATGCCAGATGCATTATCACATTCGTACCATAATTTGAGCACTTGTTCAATATATGATCAATAATTCCAACAAAAAAATGGCCAAATGTATGATAATTTTGACATTTTCATAAACCCGCAACTAAACTTTGTTTGGGAGCAATCAATCACATCAACACAGTCTGAGGCTTTTATTTTGATTGGTAAAAACAAAAGGCATTGTTGTGTGATGAGCTGCGATCAATTCTGTGTAAAGCGATGAACCGCTGCCGTCTGATTCAGATGATGGAGCCTCCATGTTTTATGGTGCACATGGCATACTTTTGTCATTCAGTTGCCATACAGGTTGTTTCTGTACGTACAATAATTTTTTAAAAAAGAATAATCATTTTAAAGTCGATAATAATACAATATTGCTGTATTTTGCATTTTGGCAAAACTGAAGGAGTGAGAAAGTCCACATTTGGAGAAGTTAGGGTGAACAGATGGCTCAAACAAGCACAAGACTTTTACTCAGGAGACCGGGATTTGAGTCTTGTGTGGAACAAAAAGTAAACACAAAGTTAATTTTGAGTAACTCAAAATTTTGTTCGGGACAAGTTATGTTAACATTACTTTAACACCAAAGCACGGTCTTCCACTTGATGGTGTGACTTGATACAAACTCGTCTTGAGTCAAGCAGCCGTAAAACACTAGTTAAACATTATTAACACTATTTCCTTCTTCACAATAAAGGTCCCACAATATTTTGTTTTCTCAAAGCTTTTATTATGAAACAGTGAAATTGGGAAATGTCAGCTTTTCACCAGCAGTTACTTGACACGACTCCTAACAGCTGAAAGCAAACATGAAAGTAAAATAAAGCAGACACTTGAAAGTAAAAACAGCTACTCAGGAGAGAAACTGAACTTCAAACCACAGCAGTTCACTCACAGGCCTTTGGAAGCTACAAAAGTACTGAGAGCTGAACACACAGACACTTTTAACAACGTCTTTCCCCTCAAGCTGCTGCACAGACATGAGTTGAGTCTGTTTGCTCTCCGGCGTTCACAGAAAGGTAAACCTTTCTCCAATTTCCTGGTTACCAGGTGACGAGTCCCCATCTAATATATGATTGGTTGCCTTGACGAAAGTGTCGGTGATGACACCAGCGCCTTTTGGAAAACTTCATAGATTTTCAACTCGAAACACTCGGAGCAGCTGCACAAAAAAGGCGGAGCGCTGGGAAAAAAGCCACTGGGCGCAGCACCTTACTGCAGACGCTCTCTCCTCATTGGGAAAAAACACGCTGGCACTCAGAAAAAAAAATGCCACAAGCCCTAACCAAGTAGTTTTTGTGTCTAAACCAAACTGTGACCATTTTACAATGTAAACCACGTGTCACATGTCATCATGCAAGTGACATCACTTCCATCACATGACATATTATACATATTATTAAACCAAACCGCAATCTAATTTTATCGCCTAAACCTACCCAGGTGCTTTTTGTGCCTAAATCTAACCAAACTGCAGACATTGTGCAATGTAAACCATGTGCATAATGTCATGTGACTCACGTAATGTAATTAAGGTCCAGTAAGCCTTTCACTGCTGGTATTCTCCACTGGAGTATTCGACAATCAACCTATTTTAGTGTGCAGGTATGAGGATGTGTTGGAGATCCAGGTGCCTCACGCCAGAAGCAACTAAGATAACAAAGAGCTGCAAGCCTCAAGCAGAGATGAGGAGTGTGTACAGAGGTCTGGTGCAAAATTGCTGGAGAGGAGGGTCCAAAGAAAATATTACTAACACTGGCAAGGGTTTTTTCGTTTGTTTGTTTTTTGGTGAAGCCAGCATTATAAAATTTTGCATACTGTGCCTGATGGTCAGGCTCTCATGGGAAGATAAGATAAATACAGCAGTCATTAGAGAATCACTCTCAATAAATGGTGGAGGCTTTTAATTCCACATCCAACAACACGAGCACTCAAAGCTTGGATGAGTCTTACACTTGGCCAGCAACACAAATTTCACTCACAGGGACTCGCAAAGGAAGGTGGAAAGTTGAAAAATTCTATGATTAAAGAGAGGAGGGAAACATCTGCCATGGAGAAAGCAGCGAATATTCGCGGCAGTGATTTAAAGCTAAGCAAGAACTTGCAGCATAAACAAAAGGAACAATATGGCATTGAAACGTGTTTCACTGAAAGAAAATCACACCTTAAGCCACAGTGAAAAGCAATTTTGAACCCCTCAAGGTCTTAAATATCGCCTTTGGCAGAGCTTTATTTTGAAAGACTATTATTTCTCCAAATTGAAAGATGCAGAACTTCATTTTGATCGGGAAATAAAATAGTAAATGCATGAAAATGAAATGTAGAACCTTTTCACTTCACCCTGACTGTGATTTTGAAGGAGCATGACAGTGGCACGCAGGTGTCGGGCGTAATTACAAAGTGAACATTCTCGGCATAATCTAATTAAACTGATGCATGTTCTTGACGGAGGTGAAACTGGCTCCTGACAGGTAAAACTTATGGTTGTGTGATTAGCCATGACATGCCAGATTACAGTGCCAGTGGACTCCATTAGGTAAGTGATGAGAAGGCTGTATGTACGCAGGCCTGGAATTAAGTCATTATGAGGTCACGGCACTTAAGCCTTTGATAAATGCAAATTCACTGGGGTTAAAATGTAGGGCACCAAGGCCAAAACCAAAGGTGCAACAACAACAGTGGAGTAATAATTACATTGCATGAAGACAAAACAGTATTAGTACAAATTATCTGATAATTATTTTGATCAGCCACCATCACTAATCAATACAAGCACACATTATTAGACTGTAAACCATTAATCAACCATTATTATCAGATTGAATTAAACTAAAGCTGCCTGTGCTCTCGAGGAAAATAGTACGGCAAACTCCTTTTGAAGAAATATGGCAATGCCTTGTGTGTTCACAAAAAACACATAACTCTAAAAATGCATGGTAAAATGTGTCATATTTTGACAGTGTCCTTGTCACTTCAGCATCAATGCAATCCAGAGAGAGAGAGAGAGAGAGAGAGGTAGAGTGCACTGGAAAAATACTGCCCTTCACCCAGTTTTTTTTTTTTAAAACCCCGCCAGGCGGAAGTCGGGAGGGAATCATGCATGTGTCTGCGTGTGTGGGTGAGTGCATTAGTGAGTGTGTGTGTGTTTGTGATAAACGGTCCTGCAGCTTGTCCCAGCTAATCTCAAATACTACTTCTTTTTTTGTGCGCATTCATGACTTTATGCTGAAGGACCTCCGTGATTCAAAATTTCTTGAAAAACCTTGAAAACAGTCACGGCCACAGACTTTATGTTTTCAGGTCATCCCATTATTGTGAACGTGACATCTCAAGAACAACTTGATGGAATTTATTCAGACTTTGCACAAATGTTCACTTGGACTCAAGACTTGAGAATTGATTAGATTTTGGTGGTCAAAGGTCAACTTCTCTAAGAGAAGGCAGCATGTCTGGAATCACACAAGTAAGTAATAACTTCCATTTTGTCAAAAAACACACTTAAAATACCTCATTTTCAAAGTTACAAGTCAATATAGTGGTAAGTTCCATATTAAATTGCTTCAAAGTCTTTACTGCGTCCATTATATGAGATTGGACAGACATATATGTAAACTATAACTTAACTAGTTTGTGGAGACACACAACTGTGAGGCAGTAATTCTACTTTTTGACTGCTCTGTTCTGTACCACTGACAGTTAACTTCTCACTCGTCTTTAACGGCCAGTAGGGGCTGCAAGTGATCAACAGCTGCTTCAGTCTGAGATCTGGTCTCAGCTCGGGAACTTTGCAAATGTCCGCAGGTTGCATCTGGAAGTTGTGGTGGCACCGCAGTAGGTGCTTCACCAGCTGTCGCCTGGTGGAGATCTGCACTCTTCTACAGATACAGACGATGAAACTGTAGTGAATGATGTAATGTTGCCAGTAAGATGTCAATCTGACAGTTAACAGTTCATTTTCACTTTCTATTTTTATTTAGAAGAGCAGGATAAATAGGTGAGACACAGAATCTCTAGAAGAAGTGCTGCCGAGATGCATGTTAGCCATGCTGCTCACACGGGCTCTGTGGCAGTCCTCACATGGTAATATGGGGTCAGAAAAGAAACTTAAGAGTTTCTGCAACATCCTGAGTGTGACAGTGTTAAATCAGAAAAATCCACTACTTTCTTTAAAGGGCACGAGAGCCAGCTTCAAACATGCCTTGCCAAACCGGCCGTGTGGGTAGCTGGGCATTACGGCCACACTCGAGGGCATCAACACCACTGCCTGTGGTATAATTCCTGCCCTGTGTTCACTGTAGCGAGAAGAAGCATGTTTCTGATATTCAGTGTCAGTGATGTAGTCGATGTGGGGGCGTAAGCTGTGGCAGTGCCAAACTTACTCTGTGTGAGGAAGGAGTTGGTTTACTCAGTTTACTGACAACACTGACTCATTGCTAAAAATCACACCATGTCTACGTACATATGACACTTTGTTGTCTTGCTCTATATCCTACTCTAAGGGGGAATTTTATGTTCCAAAATAGCATTTGTTTGTGTCTTTAGGTGTATTTAGAGGTCTGTGTAGAACTATTGATTGTTGCTATACTGGCGATGTGTGTTTAAATGGGGATATTACACATAAAGGTCAGTTTACTTGACACTGGAGCCTGTGAAAACAGCTCTATATTATCTTTTTGCGGCTCTGGAGCAGTTTTGTCACTTCTGAGAAAACAACTCTGGCGGTGTCATCAGGTGTTATTTTGTGGCTTAGAGACCAGAAATCTGTGATAGAAAGCCTGCAGGGACGTGGAGCCTGAAAGATGTGGGCTTTACCAATTAGAAACACTTTCAAGAAATGATTGGTTGCCGCAGCGCTGACCACAGGGACAAAAAGCCAGGATATCTCTGGCTCTGCCGCTTCAATCCTGTCTACTAGAAAATACATTTTTGGGGAAATTAATTTGTATCACCCAATACATTTTGAAGAAAAACTGTCACTCAGTGGAGACTGTTCAGTGGCATAGACTGGGGTTTGCATCTTGAACCCTGTGTCTGGTTTAGTTAAAGACCAGAGGAAACTGCATTTTGGAGTATCTGGGCTGCATATCATGACATATCAACACGTTCCCACTCCCGACTCCACAGGTCAGTGTCCTGTGACAACGTGGGTATGACTCTACTGTCATGTTTACTCATGCAGGGCTCCGCAATCAAGCTGGCAGTAATAAATATACAGTGTCTGGGTAGCCTGTCAAAATAAAGGCAGAAGAAATGCTTGGTTAGGTTTAGGAAAAGATTGGGGTTTGCATTAAAATAATTATGTCAGTTGGGTAAGTTAACATACTTAACACATGGTTACATTGTAACCTTGGTTCTTTGAGTGAAGATCTTATCTCTCTGGCTTTCAGGCCGCTCGGAGAGATGTTTCAATCAGACTATCACTGATTACACGTCGGCACAGGTGCTTTATAGGCAACCGGGGCGTGACTGGGCAATCTTACTGATTTATTTTTGTCAATGTGCAAGAAACAAAACTAAATGCCTGTAACAGAAGTTAAAAAGAAGTCATCGCTGACTATTGTTTTCACACGGGGCACAAATTTTCCATCCATCTACCCCACCTCCTCCTCCATATGTGGACTTTGACTCTCGATTACATTGAGAGGAACACAACCACTCAATGGACAACATTTTTTCTCAATGACTGAATCACTATGTTTTTGTCAGAAATTATAGGAAAGTGCAAGACTTTGACGCCAAAGGCTGGGGTTTACATCCTGAATCCTGTGTTGGTTTCGTAAAGTTTAGGGAAAGATCATAGTTTCAGTCAAATATTAATAACGAAAACACAATTTTGTGCCTTCAAGTAACTTTCAGCTTTTTCAATAACCAAGACCACAATCTTTCCCTATCCATGACCAAGTGATTTGATTGCCTAAACCTAACCAAATCAAAGAACCAAATCAATCATAACCCAAAGCATTAACCATACTTTAATACAAAAAGCAGACATTGAAACGAGCATACATTATTTACTAATTATGTTGAAAAAACATATATAGGTCCAGTGTGTAAGATTTAATTGGCAGAATATGACAGAAATTGAATATAATATTCTTAAGTATAGTAGTTTGACTCTCATTTTATGTCTTCGAGCATCCAAGCTGTCCTCCAGCAACACTGACGTCTCAGACAATGCTTCTGTTAATAGAAGGCGAGAAAACACAAGTGAAGCGCTAATTATGCATTAGCCCAAAATAAGTTTTAAAAAAAAGTAACAGTTAAACATGCAGTGTGTTTTTTGTGCTACAAAGAGTATTTTTAAATCCTGCGTATGCATTATCGCGTGAAAAGAAGCATCACTGTGTTTTTATTACCTTATAATGAGCCGCGTATATCTACAGAACGCCCTGGTTCTCTCCACGGAGACTGTGATGTTTCTGCAGTAGCCCGGAACGGACAAATCAAACACTAGTTCTTAAGAGGACCTTTCACATTTTTCACCAGTTTCTCCTACATGTTTGAAAGAAAAGGCAGCCAGATGCACTGCTAGATGTCAGCGAATCCTACGCACTGGTCCTTTAAATCTTTAAAGCATTGTGTTTCTCCCAAAATGTTGCTGTTGCAAATAATAATAATAATTATCATAATTTACAGGGGACACGGCTGGCTGATTTGATCTTGCCCATTTTATTTGTTTGTTTCTTGAGGTTCCCCAAACTTAATGTCAGTTCAGTGCTGAATCAGTGGGGTATTCTGTTAATCACTGAACCATAATTATTGTCAATCATCATTATAATAGTAAAATGTTTTGTGTTTTGTGTGCTGCATTGCATCTTTGCACTCATTCTAACATCGGCTTCTCATATTGAATTTTTGTTCTTTTTGAAGCACTGCAGGACGGTGCTGTGTAGGACTGTCTACAGTTTATTGTGTCTGCCTCGTGCAGACTAAGTCTTTGATTGTCTATTCATTGCTTTTACTTTTTATTGACTATGCTGCAAACCAAGTTCCCAAGACATTTACAATTTTTCCTTTTGATGGAACGGTGCAGCCTTGACAAAAAAAGTCTTCCTGCAATCCAATATTTCACTTAAGATACATTTAGTTTAACTTCAATAAAGAGCTTGGGCAGGCAGATACAAAATATGTATGTGGCAAAGCCAAATTGTTAGGATTTTGAAGCTACTTGCTGTGAAATTGAAAAAAAAAATAATTTTCTTCTTTTATTCTTTTTAAGCCTGTCTGTGCCTTTTTCTTCTTTTCTTCTTTTCAAATCTATCTCTGCCAATTCTTATGCATTTTAAATGTTTTTTTGTGAATCACATTGTGTTTTCTTCATGCATGAAATGTACTTCATAAAAGTTTGACTTGACTTGCCCTATCTTACACTGAATAAGCCCTATAACCAAAAATATTTCCTGACAGTATGGAGAGCAGAGCTCCTCCACAGACGTAATAGAGACCATGGAGAGGAAGGAGCATATCAATAGAAAAGCACTTTAGCAGAGAGAGAGAGAGACTACCAAGTGCGTGGGAACATCACAACCACGTATCAGAAAGAAATTCTGCCTCTCCTCAAATTGACATTACTTATACACCACTGCTAGTTCTTGGGCATAAATGACTTGTTACTGAAGATTTGTACCCGCCCCCTCCATCATCCAGATGTCTTTTCTGATTCTTCCTGAAAATGTCTCACTGAGAATACAGTTCTTAAAAATAATCACACATGACTGAAGCAGAAAAAGGAGCTTCTTTGTGATTCTTCTCCAAAACAAAAGATAATCTCAAGGTATCTTTTGCATTTTTCCACCAGTGCCCTGAGAGCTATTGATAATTAGCATTGACTCTGTTTTTATTTGTGTCTCAGAATGAGAGGTTTTTGTTCCTGCTTGATGAGAAAAATTGATTCCACTCCCCTATCTGTATGCTAAAGATGACGCTACAGCCACTGGCCTCCCTAAAAACAAGGTATTTCACCGAGGTGGGCGTGGTATCGCAGGATGTAGCAGTGGACACTTCAGTGGGCTCACGGGCGAGCTCTGTGATTGTCTCAGCCCGTACATGACAAACATGCAAAGTATAGGCTAGTTTTATTTATAAGTTTATTTACAAGCTTATATAAGCTTGTATAAGCTTGGAAAATTAGGCAAGTATGACTGAATAATACACACATGCAATATGTGTATAATATATTTGGTGTTTAAAAGCCTAGTAAGCTTGTTTAGGGAAAAGATACTAATATCAGAATTCAAACCCCACATCTTTTATGCTGTTGTACATAATTTAGTCCATCTTGTCAATATGTTTTAGCACTATTTAGACTAGTTCAGGAGCGTAATTGGGGATAAACCTAAGGAAACGATAAGAAGTTTTGTATTACTGTATTTACCGCTACACCCTTACATGTTCTAGTATAACGTTATGATGGTCGATTTAAGAATTTATCTACAGTCAGATAAAAGTCATTTTAAAAATAAGGAAAGTCTAATGTCATGGTTGCAACCATGCGACAGTGTATCTTCGTAAATTCACGATCACATAAATATAAAAAGTCCTAAATGCTGAAGTTACCATCAGGCGCGAGGTCTCCTGTGAGTTTGATCCTGGGATTCAGGCAAAAATTAAATTAATAAACAACTTTTTATGTTACCGTTTTGCTCACTTATCTAGAAGATGACGAGATGACCTAAAGCAAGCTGGCAAGGACACGCATCAGCCACACAACACTTGTGTGACGCAGGACGTAGGGCTCCACCCCTGCCCGGGCGAAAGTTTTTAGGAAGTCCCCTACAGCCAGCAGCTGGTTAGCTTAGCTTAGCTTAGCATTCAGGCTGGACACAGGAAGAAACCAGCTAGCCTGACTAATGCTGAATGTAAAATATAAAGGTAAAATCCATGTTATATGTGGTTTGCTTAAGCTGCCATTTTAAATGCCAATTTGCCTGATAATCAGAGTGAATTACTGATTTGTTCGTCTTTTCCAGTTCACATGGAAGCTGAGCTAAGCTGTTAACTTTATGCAAAGACAGTTATGACGATTTAAAGGCCTTTTCACACCAGACATGTTTTTTTGTTTGATTCATTTGCACATTATTAATGCAGTATTTTTCAAACCTGCATGTATCCAATGCATCTTTCACATCGATGGCAGAATTTTGCTGAATGATACTCCCTTTTGCTTTTGACATGTTCACATCCGACCAATCAAACCGCACATTGTTGGCGATATCACGTTCAAAACATTCAACACGGCGGATCTGTTTCTCACGTTTTACCAAACTGAATGTGTTGAAAGGAACAGCACAAGAGCTTCAGTGTGATGATGATGAGTACAGCATAGCGAGCAGAGGGGTGTACTATAAAGTGAGATTAATGTGTTAGAGAGGTATGTTGAGTCTAAAATTCAGAGATTTCAATGTCATGAGGGGGGCTCTCTTCAACCTTGCTATATCACCATGGTAACTTCTGCTGAACTCATAACCTGGTCAAGAGCATAACCTCAGTTTGGTGATGCAGAAAGTATTTTTTTTCTCGCTGCTTCAGGTCATGTTAACACTTTAAATTTTACACAGCAGACACTGAAACGTCCACACATCGAAAGAACGATGAAGCAGCTACAGACAGTTTGAAAGTTCTTAAGACAGTGGGACGATGTCAGGCTGACAATATCATGTTTAAATACTTATTAAATAATTGTTCGTGCAGTTGTCACGTTAGGTGTAAACGGCAGGTTTTAAGAGCGCATTAAATCAAAAGAAATTAGAAATTTTATGCCAGCACTCTCTTGCCTTAATTGCAGCAGCAGTGTTGCTTTTTGCCGCAATATATTTTGTATGTACTTCATGGCTCTCCATTATACTGACTTATTCATCTTGACTGAAGTGGGTGGCTCGTGATCACTCCACTTGGTGCGGAAGAAGAGTCAAATGTCGCACCAAACGGCCCTTTTTATGTGAGCGCGCACAGAGCCTGAAGAAGAAAGTCCGTGTCAAGAAAGCAAGTTGATAAGCACCGTTGTGATGCCTGTTATCTCTGACCCAGGTTTGACATTTAGTTACGCCAGTTCATGCAAAGAAAGCCTGGATGTGTTGAGCTTCCTTCACAGTACAGCCCTCTGGAGTGTGAATGAACCAAACGTGCACTGCCCACAGCTGGAACTGTATGAATCATATAATACACCTTACCTACCGACAGCAGCAGCTCTGGATCAACTCTGTGAAACCACTCTTCTTCTTTCTGTCTCTATATTGTTTGTACCCAGTTATGTCATTTTTTTTCTTCTTTTCTAGTAAAAGGAGCCCCAAGTTAGGTTCACTTGATGTTGATTACATCTTGTTTTTGCCACGTGTGATTAATTTTTACAAGCTTAATAATTTACTTGCAATATCGTGTTGTACTTGATGCGAATCATCAGGCGGGTTGAAATTTCTGTGCAGTTTATTTCGTGTTGTTGTTGGCGTGTAAAGGCCTTGAGAGCAGAATTCTTACAAACGCTGGAAATCCTTCACAACATTTTAATGTCACGTGTTTTCAAGGTTTGAAAAGCGCTCAGATTTTGGATATTAAGTGCTTGAAACTGAGTGAAATTGTTGCAACACTTTCAAAATAAATCGCTGTCTGACTCGCTGTCTGTTTTTAGATAAAGAAATAAATAAAAGCGAGAGAGCCAAATTGCTTTTGGCTTTTGGACAATGATCCTCGCTTGCCACTCTGCACGTGCAGCTAAAATTATGATCCGTCAGTCTTTGGTGATGTGTGCCCTCTGATAGAATAGCGAGGGGAGGCTTACAGATGACAGCATGCTGGGAGGTTGCTGTTTTAAATGAGCCTTGGTTTAAAAATGAAAAACTGAAGGAAAAAAAAAAGATTTTATTGAAATGTTTTGTCTAGTGACAGTTTGAGTGATT
Source organism: Lutjanus campechanus (assembly GCA_027495735.1). Taxonomy (NCBI): domain Eukaryota; kingdom Metazoa; phylum Chordata; class Actinopteri; order Lutjaniformes; family Lutjanidae; genus Lutjanus; species Lutjanus campechanus. The sequence continues at coordinate 76,056 of JAJHUR010134119.1, forward strand.
GTTTTATGCCGCTTTAGCCAGACTTTATAGGATGCCACGTCTACTTACAGACAGGAGCCACAGTTTGAAACTTGTGTTTTCCTTCAGTTTTTCACCCCTCTGTAGATTCTATTGCAAAACACATTTTTGGGTGTTTCTGAGCATATGTATGTATATAAATATGTCAGTCACCACAGCTGTAAGGTGCTGGAAAAGCTTGAAAATGCACCTTGAAAATGCTTGAAAAGTGCTTGAATTTGACTTTAAACAAGGTGTACAAACCCTGTAAGGGTTCATTCTGAATATAGACTTAGACGTCTTTTTCTGTTTCTTCCTGAAAATGTCTCACTGAGACTGCAGCCCTTAAAAATAATCACACATGAGTGACGCAGAAAAAAAATAAGCTTTTTTTGTGTGATTGTTCTTCAAAACAAAAGAGGATCCCAAAGTATCTTCTGCCTTTTTTCCGCCAATGCCCTGAGAGCTATTGGTAATTAGCATCGGCTTTGTGTTTATTTGCGTCAGAGAACACGAAGTTTTGTTCCTGCTCGGTCCCTTTAGCATCTCCGTCCTCCGCAGCCGCAGCGGGATACGCTCGGCTCTGATCAGTGTCACTTGGCTGTTTATGCATTCCACTTGGGACTCCGCCGCACCCTTAACCAAAGCTCCTTTCATGACACCACGCCGTCAATTAGGTGCATCGAGCTGCTTTTTTCCTCCCTACGTCAGCTGAGTTGGTGGGGTGTTGGAGCTCGTTGCCTCCATCTGGTCTCCATCTGTAATGAGCCATATCGACAGGGGTCTTTTGCTCATGCGAGGGTTAACAGCCCGCTGGTGTACGCTAACAAAGAGAATCTCTCCATATGCATGTCTTAGATATGTCCTTGTCTTACAGTCTCAATTTCCAAGCTGACTTCTCAGAGAAAGCCCCTCTACCTTTCATTACTGCCTCGAGCGGCTGCGCATGGGCAGCTGAGGAAAAACAAAGTGGAATTGGTGGGATTATACTGATGGGCACTTGACTCTGAGTAAATCTCACTTACATGGATTATTCAAATCAATGTATTCCCCAAACTTCCCCCGTGTGGGCCGGCGCTCATATAGCACGTCTGCCATGTGACATCTTAATCCGTTCATAGTGACCTAAAAACGAGCCACCTTTACAGTATAAGAGGAACCTTTCACAACAGTGCAGCTACATGCTGTTTTTACACTGAGCTGCACATCGCTTTGACACATCCACCCCTCAAGTGTCCTTTATGAATATTTTAAAATTTTCATGATTCAGATCTGTCAACTGCCATTACTCAATATTTATTAATTTTTGCAGACATGCAGGGACCTTTTGAAGTATAGCAAGCTTTTTTTTCTGCACTGGCTTTTCTCTTAATGAATGCAGTATTATGTAAGTTTCATTTTATGTATTTATACCTGTTTTAAGACATTTAGTCCTTTGTTGCCATGCGAAAACAAGGCAACCAGCCTTGCTGCAGTCATGTCTGACAAATGCAGTGAAGGAAATAATTCACTGTCAGAATACTGACAGAATAGTGAGCATGTCTCTTCACTAAGTACTTCCACTCAGTCCCCGGGCTAATCTGGAAGAGCGTTAGAGACAAGTGAGAGCGCTTATACAGAGTAAACTCTCTTAAATGAGTGATTTGGCGAATAAACAGAAATATGTTTACTATTATGGAGCACATTGTGTGAAGAATGGCACTGTTATTGCTCCACAGAATAGTCGTACACATACAATAAATGCAGGGCTGTTTACATTCAGAGCAACAGCTCAACGTTTGGGGAAAAAGGCTTAGTTGCTTTCTTGACCAGAGTCAGTCTCATCGGCTATTGTCTGACAGCCATCTAGCCTCTGGGGGCAACCGCCAATGTATCGGGGCTTCCAGTGTAACCAGTGGATAACAGATATTTGAGCCAAGACTTACTCTTCCATGCACCAGTTATTGTTTACAGTCCAATGAGCTCTTGTGACTTCAGCAGCCGCCAAATCTCTATTTAAATATCTGCATATTAGCCTGACTCACCGAATGTAGACGGTGGGTATAAGTCTGTCATTGGTCATCTGTTTCAGACGATGAAGTAGCATCTTCGTTTTCAAAGTCCTACGTCAAGTGGGGAAACAATAACAGCCAGCTAGCAACCTACATGCTGAAAATGGCAAAGGGTACGAACATAAACAAGCCAGCAGCTGTTACCTTTTCTTTTGTGGTGATTTAGACCACTTAATGCCGGGGCTCGCCTCCATGTGCAAATGTTCCACCAAAACAAGTTCCCCTTGACACTATTTTGCAGCAGCACCGTCACTCCATCTTGGGCTTAGCATCACCCAAGCATCACGGTTTTGTTTAGAGAAATACAAACAAGCCAGAGGGTTTTTTTTTCTCCCTGTAGCAGAATGAAAATATCTGGAGCCAGACCTTTCTCCAGCTCTGACACAGACCTGTGAAGAGAGGTCTGCATATGAATGCAGATAAATCTTTTAAAAACTAATAAAAAGCTAATGGTCGTCAGATGATAGCCACTGGGTTCTGAAATTGCATTTTGACTAATATATTCCACCTCTTACGCTCTCCACACAAGACTGTTTACCTTCCTGCAACCAAAGCCTGCTCAAATGTAAATTGGGCGATACTACTTGGACTGCCAGACAGCTTCCAATACCAAAATCCCTCATCTACAGATTGTGCTTTCATATGCTGATATCTGTTTATGGAGCTATAGAGTTAGATTTAAGGATCTAATACTTTTCTCGTGTCTGTATTGCAAATTTGTAGCTACAATCACTGGCTGATTAGCTTAGCTTAGCATAAAGACTAAAAATAGGGGGAAACAGCTAGCCTGGCTATTTCTGAAAGTAAAAGATAAAAGTAAAATATACCTACCAGCACCTCTAAAGCTCACTGATAAACACGTTATATGTTGTTTGCTTAATCCTCTATTTTTTTCTAGTTTGCCAGTTGACCCTTCCTAAGTCCCGCCCCTTTTTTGCTCTGTGCTCCAATAACAGGTTATAAAGCTTGGTATCCAGCGGAACCTCTGTCAGCTTTCTCCTTTCCTGTTTCATGTACTTGTACTTAGACAAGGAGACTGAAAAAGAGAGCCGAAAGCAAGTGATTTATGGTGCCTCTTAACTGTATCCGAGCAACATCTTTTAACAGACTTCAAAATCTGTTTTTCTTTTCAACATAGATGAGCTAGCAAATAGCATATCTAAGACCAGAAAACAAAGAAGGAAAAAGTTGTCCGAGGTCCCAACAAGAGGGGGACTTAGAAAGGGTCTATCAGCCTGATAGCCTAATATACTGCACTGCTGATTTTGTTCCTCTTCAGAGCCTGACACTGAGTTCATGTCAGCAGATTTCTTCCTCCAGTTGACATGTAATCTGAGCTGTGTAGTTAACTTTATGCTTTTCACATCAATCAAAAACAGTGATGTCTATTTAAGAGATGTTATTTCTGGACATGGACTTACTACAACTTGCACATGCGGCTATCTAATCCATAGCCTGTATAAATAGTGGGCAAAGCCTCTGGGTCAGTGTGGAAGTGTCTTAAACCTGCATTCATTCTGATGACCAGCCGGGGGCGAGTCCTGTGGTTGCAAAGACAACTCTGATAGCATGTAAGCTTATGAGAAAATGATGCGATTTGATGTATGACCTCAGTGAACATTTTCCTGATGAGTTTATGGTCTCAGCCGCAAGTCTTTGTCAACACAGCACGATTGTTTTGTAAATTAGAGTCCCATTTAGAGTAACTGACAAGTCGCTACCATGGCGTGTTGGGTTCTTGGGTTCTCAGTCGGATCCAATTAGGAAAGAGGCGTAACAATGTTTATCCTCCCCAGCTACGTGCTCTCGCTCCAAAAAAACAAGATGGCGATGGCCATAATGCCAAAATTGAGAATTCACAGTCTCAAGACCGCAAACATCATGGTGGGTTTACACTTGAACTTAATCAGGGTTTGTTGCTGTAATTCTCAATGCCGCCTTCAACAACCACAACTCCAGATCTTTTTGAATCACTGAACAAATGGGATGTGGGTGTTTGAAGTCAGGCCTCATGCCCATGGTCCTAACCTCGAATTTAATGTGAAACTCTCTAACACAGAATATTTAAAAAGTTTGGACTTTTATGCTTGCATGTACCCGAGTCCCTGAGGCATGAACATTAGTTGTTTGCCAAACCGAACCAAACAGGCTATAAAACGATGCTGACAAATGCTGAGGGGTGGTGGGCATCATTATAAAATCACGTCAGGACATTTATTAAAAGTGACTTTGCGGAAAGTGGAAACGTTTTCAAAAAGAAGCTTTTTGAGGGCAATTAGAATGACGTGAGGCAAGTTGGCAGCTCACAAAGGGCACAAGTCATGTCATCAGTTACATCAATACAGTCTGCAACGCGGCTCGGCTCTGTTTTGAAAGGTGAGTCGGAACAAAGTCAAAGTATCGCCGGAGCGTCGAGGGAAACAAGCAGGAGCAAAACAACCAGCCAAAACAAACCTGAGATCAGCGTTGCAGCGTGTTTATTAACTGAACGGGAGCCAGTTACTGACATACTTTTTGCTATCAAGGGGTTTTCCTGGGTGCCTCGACATGAATTTTTTAAACAACTTTAACATCACACACTGAAATCCCATATAGCCTGGTAGAACCGAGCTGCAGCAAAAGATTAACTTACTTCACTGAGCATATTTAATTTATACACGTACATTAAACAGATCACAGGCACATATAGAAGAGACACGGCACTGTTCTACATTAACTTTTATATGTGGAAGTAGATTGTTCCAAAAGGGTTCCTTCCTGAAGGGCTGAGGTTCTACACTCTTAGAAATAAACGTGAAGCATGAAGTAATTTCACTTGGAACCCTTTCAAAGTGTTCTGCCCAAAATATAAAGGGTTATACCTAGAACCATCTGTGAAAGGTTTCACCTAGAACCTCCTATGAGAGGTTCTACAGATAACCCTTCTATGGTGTACTGGTTCCACCCAAAACCCTGTCTGGGGGTTCTGTCCAGAACCTTTCCACCTTCTAAGGGTGCTAACAAGAAACCACCCAGAGGTTTCTACACAGAACCTTTTTATATTTCAAGAGGGGTACTAACAAGAACCCTTTTAGATACTAATGGATTCATCTAGAGCTTACCAAGGAGGTTCTACAGGGAACTCTTTTATATTCCAAGGGTTTTATCTAGAACCCACCCATGGGCTTCTACTGAGAACCCTATTATATTCCAAAGGTTTTCTCAAGAATTCACCCAGGGGTTCCAACGAGAGCACTTTTATATTCTAAGGGTTTTAGCAAGAACTGACCCAGGGGAATCTACTTAGAACCCTTTTATATTCCAAAGGTTTTCCCCAGGAGTTCTGCTGAGAACCCCTTCATATTATGGTACAAAGAATGACGAAGTGATGAAGAGTTCTTCAAGTATTTCAAAAAGGATATTTGGATATAAAGGGTTCTTAATGGAACCCCTAGTCCTCCAAAGAACCATTGAGGAACCCTTTCTTCAGATGAAATTGGTATTGGGTAGAAGCCCCTCAGGAAGAACCCCTTTGAAACCCTTATTTCTAAGAATGTACACATAACAATTTGTTTCTCAAAATCCCTTTCTTGAAGAAAGGGTTCCTAAAGGGTTCTTTGGAAGACTAAAGGTTCCATTAAGGACCCTATATAGCCAAATAACCCTTTTTAGAAGAAAGGGTTCTTCAAGTATTGAACTCTTTCATCAAGGGGTTGTCAAGGCTTCTTGACCCCCCTGGATGGAACCATTACACTATAGAAGAGTTCTCTGTAGAACCTCTCACAGATGGTTCTGGGTATAACGCTTTATGTTGGATTCTAGGCAGAACATTCTTAGAGGCATCTAAGTGGAAAGAAATGGTTTAGAAAAGGTTCTACCAGGAATCAAAATGGGTTCTCCTATGGGGACAGGCCAAAGAACCCTTTATGGTTCTAGGTAGCACCTTTATTTCTAAAAGTGCACTATTACAACCTAAAGATGTCAAAAGGCAAACATGTCACATCATTGCGACGTCTGCTTCAGTCTAAAAACGTATAATAAAGGAACAAATTGTTCTTTAACAACATAAGAACATAAAGTGGTGCTTGAACTTATAAATGTCACTGGTGAGAACGAATTAAGTCATGACTTCTTCCTGTCAAATTCATGTGGCTGTTGCCTTTCATAACCATGGAAACATGAACAAAATTGGATTTTAAAAAGCTAAAGAATGCTTCAAGTAGGTCAACGTTGTGGCGATGCCAAAATCTGGTGTCTATAAAAGCTGAAGACGGGAATCAAAGGGGTTTGAGTATTAAACTGGCAGCGATGATAAAGCCAGAGCAGCCTCGCTGAGGCACCACCTAAGCCTCTTTTCTGAGCCAATAAAAACCCTGGAGAGATTTATTAAAGGATATTTTCAACTAAATCTGTCAGAAAATAAACTTGTAACTTTATTTGGGATATATTTCATTGCAAATAATCTAATTTATTCAGCACGAACTGCGTATCCCAGCAGTACCTACTGCACTAACGTGACAGGTCTGCCAGGCCTGAGAAAACTGATGACGATGTTCAGTAACAGTCATAATCTCTAAACATTAGGGACGCTCCCGAACCTGTATATGTTATTTGAGAATGGACAAATAATGTGATGGAAACAGATATTAGTTTTATCTGAAGTTGCTCATTATTATTCCAAAAAAAGAGCTTCATGATTATCTCGTCATAGTTAATAAAGCTCTTATCTACATTAATCAGTAAATGATTTTATGCACCAAAGTTATTCAACTGAAGGATATTTTAAATAGTTGTAAATATGTAGAGCTTCTATTTCTAATGTAAAAATAAATACATTTCGATTTATAAACATTTTTTAGTTGCTGAAAGATAGATAGATAAGATAGAGAAAAGTGCAGTACAAGAATGTGGAAATATTTAATTATATTTTGTTGCTTTGAAGGCACAACAGTTGAAAATGACTTGTGGTATTTATAAGCCACGCCCACTTCTGGTGATCTACACTCTACACCCTGCTCTAATGTTGGCTGCCTTTTATGCAGAGAAATAATGGTCCTAACTAGAACCACAAAGGGTTCTTCTGCATGTCCCCATAGGAGAAGTCATTTTGGTTCCTGGTGGAATCTTTTATAAAGGTTCCTCTTGGAATCCTTTCAGAGGGTTCTATTTAGCACCCAACATAAAGGGTTACATCTAGAAGCATCTATGAAAGGAACCCCCTGTGAGTGGTTCTAACCCTTGTATGATGGAATGGTTCCACCCAGAACCCTTGTTGGAGATTCTATACAGATTTTTTCTATCCTCTAAGGGTGCAAACAACAAGAACCCATCCAGGGGGTTCTATCAAGAACCCTTTTATATTATAATGGTTTCATGTAGAACCCACCCAGGGCTCCTACTGAGAACCTTTTTATATTTTAGGGGGCTTTTACTGAGAAGCCTTGTACATGCCATTCGTTTCATCTAGAACTCAACCAGGAGGTTCTTCTGAGAACCCTTTTTATATTCCAAGGGTTACATCTAGAACCCACCAAGGGAGTTCTGCTGAGAGCCCTTCTATGTTCCAAGGGTTTTATCTAGAACCCACCCAGGGGGTTCTACCAAGAACCCATCTATATTCCAAGGATATTACCTAGAACCCACCAATGGGGTTCTCCTGAGGTATTCCAAGGGTATTATCTAGAAACCACCCAGGGGGTTCTACCAAGAGCCCTTTTATATTCCACGGGTTACATCTAGAACCTAGTCAGGGTGTTGTATAGAGAACCCTTTTATATTGCAAGAGTTTAATCCAGAGCACACACAGGGGACTCTACAGAGTTTTAAATTCTAAAGCTTTTATCTAGAACACAGCTAGGGGGCTCTACCAAGAACCCTTTTGGTTCATGGTACAAAGAAATCCTCAACAAACCCTCAGTGAATGAGTTCTTCAGGGATTTCAACAATCCTTGAAGAACTCTTCCTTCTAAGAGGCTTCTTTGGATGAAACAGCTTCTTAATGGAACCCTCAGTCTTACCAAAAACCCTTGACAAACCATCTCTTCTAAAGGGTGTTCTTCAGAGGCAAATGATTCTGGTTAGAACCTCAGCCCATCAGATAGAACCCTTTTGGAACCCTTATTTCTAAGAGTGTAGGTTAGAAACTAAAGCATTTTCCTGATTTAATGTGACCTCTGATATAAACCTATATTAGCTTCCAGTCTTATATTTGAGTACAGACACTGAGACAGATCATTTTGTTGTTTGAACAGATACATAAAATGACGTTGTGCATCTCTAGTAAACATAATAATGATCTACAGAGGAGAAATAAATGAAGACATCCCCACTGTTCATTCTTTTTGCAGAAGTTCCCCCTCAGTCGAAGGTGGGTGTGACTGTCGCCTGCGAGCTTTTGTGCACAAACATGCCAAACTCAGCAAATGCAAACTGCGGGCCTATTATCCAGACCGCTCATGCTGCGCACGTCCCCCCGGCCCCGCTGCAGATCGATGGACTGTGTGGCGGTGGGGGCTGGGCGGGGTGGTGCTGACACATCTCAAATCAGTAGAAAGACAATTTCTATTGATCTGCGCAAATCAGCGGAGACAGATGCAACCCATTCACAACTCTGGCAATCTATGGATCCTCCGTTGGGTTCTGACCTACATTACGATGACAAGTAAACACAACTTCAGAGGACATGTCTTCAGTCTCATCCCTCTGCTGTCTCCCTATCTTTTTCCTCTGTCCCAGCCTCACCCGCTGCTACATGAGATTCATCTCCACCCCTCCTCCGCCCGCAGTGTGGAAAAGCCACGTTTGTGCTAACAAGATTAATTAAAAAGTGTCTGTAAATGAGAAGTCTTATTTTGGTATTTTGTAGCTGTGGGGTGCTTTTTCCAGCTCTGCGGTGGTTTCCGCTGAAGACGATTAGTCTTGTGCATCGTCGCATATTTTCAAGTTGCCCACTGTTGCAATTTTATGGTGGAGTCATTGCTGCTACATTTAGGGGATAATCAGCATTTGTCCTGGAGCGCAGAAATCCATCTCTGCCTCTTCATTATTTTTTTTTTTTTTCCCTGACGCTTTGTCTGGGAAGAAGTGATACCCCAGCTGCTCTCACCCACACAGATGTTGATGCACGAGGTCAGAGTGCTGAGCTTATTTCACACACTTGCAGTAACGAGAATTAACAGAAAAGTAACTGACTGAAGCCTGGAGTGAGTGGAGACTCATTAGATTCAAATGTGAGTGACGTGTTAGCTGCAGTTGACTTTATTTGCACTGATGTGTCTGACATATAGTATGTTGGCGCACACACACACACACCACACACACTTGTGCAAATAAATGTAGACCTTGTGCTTCCTTCTCATGCAGAGCTTGGAAAAAGACTTGTTTCCATGACAATCCGCAAGTTGATGCACCTTTTAATGACATGAAAGCTTGGAATCGGAATTCAGACTGAGTAATGGCTTTGTTTCGCAGTTTTGTTCTGTAAAGAGACAAACAACATTTACTATAATAACTGTGATAACACTGCTGTATCTACTATTACTACTGTGTACATAAAGGGTGACATTACTTTCAGTTCTCATATTTCAAATTTGCACTTAAAGGACCAGTATGGAGGATTTAAGGGTGGGAATCTTTAGGGAACTCAATTTAATTCTGTTTTTCGTGTCTGATTTGAATCAGAATCGATTCTTGATTGAATAAATGGAAAAGGGGGCACAATTTTCGGTCTCTTGCTCCAGTACACTGTGTGCCAGATCATTTACTGGTGTCCTTATTCTACTAAAATACAATATGAAACATAACCGACAATTTAGTTAATTAATTAATCAATTTAATAATTGAACAAATAATTATTTTGAATAAACAAAATAATAATATGAGGGTGCTCCACTGTGTTGTTTTTATATCGTAGAGCAGCCTCTCTGCTGAACTGTTACCTCTGGGTAAAGCCCTCTATGGTTCCTGGTAGAACCTTTTACAAGGTTCCACTAGGAACCCTTTCAGAGGGTTCTACCTAGAGCCCAATGTAACATGCTATACCTACAATCATCTGGTTTCACCCAGGATCCCCTACAACAGGTTCTTAAGTATGGTATACCCTGAACCCTCTCTGGGGGTTCTATCCAGCATCTTTCAACTTTCTAAGGGTTCTATCAAAAAAACACTTTATTTTCCAAGGGTTTTTATCTAGAACCCAACAAGGTTCTACTAAAAACTCTTCTATATTTCAATGGTTTTATCTAGAACCCATCCAGGGGGTTCTCCCGAGACTGAAACTGCAAAAGGAAAAGAAAATTGGGATAAGGTTCTCCTGAGGACCCTTTTATATTTCAAGGGCTTTTTTCTGAAACCCACCCAGAGGGCTCTCCCGGGAACCAAGGGTGTTCCACCAAGAGCCTGTCTGTATTCCAAAGGTTTTATCTAGAACCCACTCAGGGGCTCCTACCTCGAACACTTTTATATTCCAAGGGTATTATCTCAAACTCACTCAGGGCGATTCTACCCAGAACCCTTCTTTATTCCAAGGATTTTATCTCAAACTTCTGTGATATTCTGCCAATAAATCCCCAAAAATCAAATCAAACTACAAGTTTTCAGGTGACGTCAGATTTTAAGAATAGTCGTCTTTCCTGCACAAACACGGCATTTTAACTCCTTTTCCCCCCCCTTTTTTTAAAACTTACTTAGAGGGACTCTGATGCATAATTAACACTTCATTTGTGTTTTCTCCCCATTTTCTTTTCCATCTCTATTACCAGAAGCATTGTCTGAGAGGAGAGGACAACTTAGATGCTTGAGGACATAAAATTAGAGTGAAACTAGGTTTAAACCAAACTACTCCATAATCAAAAAAAAACAACAAAAAACTCTGAGTGCTTTTAAGGAAAAAAATTGGTTAAAGCAGAGAAAAAACGATGGAATAATCAGCCTCACCTCAAAGTGTTTCGATCAATAACTCATTATGAATAAAAGTCATTAAACACGACCGACATTAACAATAATAACAGAAGATTTAACTACAAAATAAAATCTTTTAGTTTTGATGAGTGATCTAAAGCTTAACACAAATTTTCCCCCCAAGTTGAGGAAAGTTGTTTGAAAGTTTTAATTTAGAGTCAAGTGGAGCTGTGGGATTTATCAGATTCCCTTCTGGATCAGTGGATTCTGTCATCTGCAGCACTTGTCCCCATCATCCCGGCTCCTCGCCGCAGACCAGCGGCACTGACCTCAATCATAACGACCGTTCTCACTAACCCGTCACTGTTTGACTCCTTGACCTCCCTGCAGTTGCCTTGGGGAGGAAATTAGACGGTGACATCAACAGGAGCAGACAGTTTGTCCCAGAAAATCTTAACACTTCTGGTCTGCTCCGACTTCAGCCTGTTTGCTGACTCGAAGTGCAACTTGGTCCATTTTTGCAACTTAATTCCATTTTCACAGAAATATATATTTGATTTTACACTAATGCATTCAATTTTGGAAGTCAGACATTTCTAGATATTTGTCAAGTGGCATTTCATGAGACAGTTCACCTACTTTCTCCTAGAAGAAGAATAGAAATGATTTAATTTTATAATTATTTAATGCTTTATAGTTGCCCCCCCACCCGAAAGGCAAAGTTGCAAATCATCAGTCGGAGACTCCTGAGATTCTTCAAGTTGAGCAGTAAGGGTTGTTTTGTTTTTTTGTCAGTCAGTGTGCAGTGTACCTCTGGAGACATTTCAGTTCCCCAAAGTGGCTGCAGAGTGAGCGCTCCTCGCCATCACACTGCAGGTTAAAATCATTCTAAGCTGTCAAGTCACTGCGTCTGTTTGTTGAAGACGTCGGCAATGGGTGCAGGCAGCTGCTGACCCAGCCGGACCCAGAGTGAAGCCTGGATCATACTCCCAAATAGACGCGTACACAGTAGAGGATGACCTTGTTTTTCTTTTTTAGGAGACGCAGGATTCCAACGGGATGGGATTCAATTTCAGCGACAGGAAAAAACAGAGTGCAGAGTGGGACAGGGGTCATTTTTCCAGGAATGGAACTGGACAGGATTTTTTTTTTCTCTCTCTCTCTCTATGCCTGTCTCTTATACGCATCTAGATGTGTATAAGAGACAGGAGCTTGGAAAAAGACTTGTTTCCATGACAATCCGCAAGTTGATGCACCTTTTAATGACATGAAAGCTTGGAATCGGAATTCAGACTGAGTAATGGCTTTGTTTCACAGTTTTGTTCTGTAAAGAGACAAACAACATTTACTATAATAACTGTGATAACACTGCTGTATCTACTATTACTACTGTGTACATAAAGGGTGACATTACTTTCAGTTCTCATATTTCAAATTTGCACTTAAAGGACCAGTATGTAGGATTTAAGGGTGGGAATCTTTAGGGAACTCGATTTAATTCTGTTTTTCGTGTCTGATTTGAATCAGAATCGATTCTTGATTGAATAAATGGAAAAGGGGGCACAATTTTCAGTCTCTTGCTCCAGTCCACTGTGTGCCAGATCATTTACTGGTGTCCTTATTCTACTAAAATACAATATGAAACATAACCGACAATTTAGTTAATTAATTAATCAATTTAATAATTAATTAATCAGTTTAATAACTGAACAAATAATTATTTTGAATAAACAAAATAATAATATGAGGGTGCTCCACTGTGTTGTTTTTATATCGTAGAGCAGCCTCTCTGCTGAACTGTTACCTCTGGGCCCTCTATGGTTCCTGGTAGAACCTTTTACAAGGTTCCACTAGGAACCCTTCCAGAGGGTTCTACCTAGAGCCCAATACAACATGCTATACCTACAATCATCTGGTTTCACCCAGGACCCCCTACAAGAGGTTCTAAAGTATGGTATACCCTGAACCCTCTCTGGGTGTTCTATCCAGCATCTTTCAACTTTCTAAGGGTTCTATCAAAAAAACACTTTATTTTCCAAGGGTTTTTATCTAGAACCCACACAGAGATTCTACCAAGAAGCCTTCCGTATTTCAAGGGTTTTATCTAGAACCCAACAAGGGTTCTACTAAGAACTCTTCTATATTTCAATGGTTTTATCTAGAACCCATCCAGGGGGTTCTCCCGAGACTGCGAAAGGAAAAGAAAATTGGGATAAGGTTCTCAAGGTTCTTTTTTTAAATAATAAATAAGGTTTTATCTAGAATCTACCAAGGGTGTTCCACCAAGAGCCTGTCTGTATTCCAAAGGTTTTATCTAGAACCCACTCAGGGGCTCCTACCTCGAACACTTTTATATTCCAAGGGTATTATCTCAAACTCACTCAGGGCGATTCTACCCAGAACCCTTCTTTATTCCAAGGATTTTATCTCAAACCAACCGCAGGGGTACTAGTGAGAACCCTTCTATATTCCAATGGTTTTATGTAGAGCTCACTCAGGGGGTTCTACCAAGAACCCTTTTATATTATGGTACAAAAGGATCACAATCCTTGAAGAACTCTTTCTTCCAAAAAGGGTTCTTTAGATGAAAATGGTTTTTGATGGAGTAGCCCTGTATAAACCCTTTCTTCAAAAAAGGGTACTTCAGAAGCAAATTGCTCTGGGTAGAACATCAGTCCTACAGGAAGAACCCTTCTGGAATCCTTGTTTCTGAGAGTGCAGTGTTTGGTTTGTCTGTTCTGGGTTCCTGTAGAAACATGGCGGTTCAACATGGCAGCCTCCGTGATAGAGGACCGACGACCCCTGCAGATATAAACGGCTCATTCTGAGATAACAAAATAACAATTCTTATATTCTTATATTCTAATAAAACATACATATGAATCTCATATTCAATTTCTGTGATATTCTGCCAATAAATCCCCAAAAATCAAATCAAACTACAAGTTTTCAGGTGATGTCAGATTTTAAGAATAGTCGTCTTTCCTGCACAAACACGGCATTTTAACTCCTTTTTTCACCCTTTTTTCTTAAACTTACTTAGAGGGACTCTGATGCATAATTAACACTTCATTTGTGTTTTCTTCCCATTTTCTTTTCCCTCTCTATTACCAGAAGCATTGTCTGAGAGGAGAGGACAACTTAGATGCTTGAGGACATAAAATTAGAGTGAAACTAGGTTTAAACCAAACTACTCCATAATCAAAAAAAAACAACAAAAAACTCTGAGTGCTTTTAAGGAAAAAAATTGGTTAAAGCAGAGAAAAAACGATGGAATAATCAGCCTCACCTCCAAGTGTTTCGATCAATAACTCATTATGAATAAAAGTCATTAAACACGACCGACATGAACAATAATAACAGAAGATTTAACTACAAAATAAAATCTTTTAGTTTTGATGAGTGATCTAAAGCTTAACACAAATTTTCCCCCCAAGTTGAGGAAAGTTGTTTGAAAGTTTTAATTTAGAGTCAAGTGGAGCTGCGGGATTTATCAGATTCCCTTCTGGATCAGTGGATTCTGTCATCTGCAGCACTTGTCCCCGTCATCCCGGCTCCTCGCCGCAGACCAGCGGCACTGACCTCAATCATAACGACCGTTCTCACTAACCCGTCACTGTTTGACTCCTTGACCTCCCTGCAGTTGCCTTGGGGAGGAAATTAGACGGTGACATCAACAGGAGCGGACAGTTTGTCCCAGAAAATCTTAACACTTCTGGTCTGCTCCGACTTCAGCCTGTTTGCTGACTCGAAGTGCAACTTGGTCCATTTTTGCAACTTAATTCCATTTTCACAGAAATATGTATTTGATTTTACACTAATGCATTAAATTTTGGAAGTCAGACATTTCTAGATATTTGTCAAGTGGCATTTCATGAGACAGTTCACCTACTTTCTCCTAGAAGAAGAATAGAAATTATTTAATTTTATAATTATTTAATGCTTTATAGTTGTTGTCCCCCCCGAAAGGCAAAGCTGCGAATCATCAGTCAGAGACTCCTGAGATTCTTCAAGTTGAGCAGTAAGGGTTGTTTTGTTTTTTTGTCAGTCAGTGTGCAGTGTACCTCTGGAGACATTTCAGTTCCCCAAAGTGGCTGCAGAGTGAGCGCTCCTCGCCATCACACTGCAGGTTAAAATCATTCTAAGCTGTCAAGTCACTGCGTCTGTTTGTTGAAGACGTCGGCAATGGGTGCAGGCAGCTGCTGACCCAGCCGGACCCAGAGTGAAGCCTGGATCATACTCCCAAATAGACGCGTACACAGTAGAGGATGACCTTGTTTTTCTTTTTTAGGAGACGCAGGATTCCAACGGGATAGGATTCAATTTCAGCGACAGGAAAAAACAGAGTGCAGAGTGGGACAGGGGTCATTTTTCCAGGAATGGAACTGGACAGGATTTTTTTTTTCTCTCTCTCTCTCTATGTCTGCCTCGAGGAGGAGAGGTCTTGCACAGCCATGTCTCTTTCCAGAAGTCATGACCTGGCTGCTCAAAATAATCCACAAATCTTGTGGTGAGCTTTTTCATGTGAGAACTGTTTTCTTTCTGCAGTAGAATCTACCGGAACTACTTTCTTTCTAATAGAAATCAGGTCAAACAGTGTCATGACTTCTGGGAAGAGAATTTTTTAGTATTTTTTTTATTCTTTGGCTCTTTGAGTGCCATTTAGTCCCTATTACATTGGCGAGAAGACAGACATCGCTTTGACCGACATCTCCAAAATTCTGCAGCTCACACCGGAAAAATCTACACAGCATTACAGGCCAGGGGAAAAATACGTATTTTTGATTTTGAGGCGAACTGTCCCTTTAAGTAAAATACATAGCCAACCAGAAACACAAGTGGCAAAATCATCTTACAGCAAATTTGTGGTAAAATCCAGGAAAACTTTTGCTTCAGCAAACATGAAAGAATAGAAGCGCCTCTACTTGACTGAACGACACAAAAACTTTGTGTTAATTCATTTTTGATCCATTTTCCCTTTCATGGAATCTTTTTGAAGAAAAAAAAACTTTCACTTCTTCCCTAATTCTTCAATTCAATTAGTTTTATTACTTTGTACCCACTGGTTTGATGGTATGTAACTCTGGGGTTTCTGGAGAAAGCAGATAATTGACACTTTCCCACCTGAAGAGAAAAGGTGTTACTGTAGCTGCACGTGTTGACGACAAAGTGATGCAGAATAGTGTCAGAACTGACTTTACATCCTGTTAATCCACCTGTCAACATCAAAATCTTGTTTCCACTATCAACACCGGTGTTGAAAGCAAACTAAAAATACATTATCTTATTGTACCAGCCACAACACCAAAAAGCAGCCTGTCCTCTTCTCCAACAATTTGGTTCTCCTCCCCCACCCCCGCTGCTCTCAGGGCAGAACAGTGCGGGTGACGGGCAGTTTGCTGCCCACCACGAGAGAGCTGCGTGACACCAAGCTGGGAGGAAAACAGAGCAAGAAGGTCTGTCTCCAATCCTAAACACCCGAGTAGCTCTGACCTGAAAACCTTCCACCGGGAGACGGTTCATCCTCCACACGGCCAGCAGTTTATCCTTTTCATTTCACCCAGGTTGGGGGAACATTGACACCGTTCACGATCCGATTTAAAAAACAGACAAAATCAAACGTGGTGCAACAATAGAAAAACAGACTAGAAGCGATGGAAGCGGTGAATTTAGCCATTTTTCTTAGTATTTTGCTGAAAATATGGGCATTGGGAACATACTGAGCATACAGATGGACAGCAGAGAAGTAGATCAGTCTCTACTGATGTTTTGATATTTTTCACTTGCCATGACCCTGAGTTTTCACTGCAATCCACCCTAACTGCCGTGAATTGAAGCAGACATCAGCTCCAAACTTTTCAGAGACACATTTTCCGCCTACAGGCATTAAATATTTCATATTCAAAACAAGTTGCACTGTATATTTGCAGACTGATAGTCTCCTTCTGTCAAACACGTGTCACACCATCTTCTCACACAGCATGCGCAGTCATATTTTCCCTGTAGCGACATGACAAAATTCAACAATGTTAAGGTGACACTGTTGAGGTTTATATAAATCGACATCAAGGATGGGTGCAACTCATGAGGGGGGTCGGGTGCGGCAAAGAGGAGCAGAGCCGCAATTCTGATTGAATTTTGTGCTCATTATGCAAACTTTTACTACCAGCAGAGAGAAGTCAAGAATAGGTCAGTTTTAGCTCCACTTCCTGTTACTTTATGCTGTTTATAATGTAAATTATTAGAAGGCAGATCAGCTCAATTTATGTATGTTATTAACATTAAAATACCCTCTGCTCCTGGAGGTCTGTCGAGTAGACAAACTGTTCAACCAAACTCCACTCTAAGAACAGGTGGAGACATACTTAAAAACTTTAGTTACACCTTCACCAAGACTTAATTTCCACTTAAAGGCACAATCAGCGCATGTCATTTACTCAACAACATCATTAACTAATCTGTAATGAAGGGTTTGTCACAGACGTTCACTACATGTATTGACTTTTCCAGCACCAGAGGTGGCAAGAGTGCACATGTACTTTACTCAAGTAGAAGTACAGATACTTGTGTTAAAAAAAGACTGAAGTAGAAGCACTGATTCAGCTTATTTACTCAAGTAAAAGTGCAAAAGTTGTGCAAAGCTAACTGAACCTCACCTTTTCTCCACGGTGGAGTCTCCCTCTGTTTCCTCTTGATACATCTTTTTTTGTCTTGTTACGTCTTTTCACGTCTTTTTCATCTTATTTGGTTCTCATCTTTTACATCTCCTTCATCTTATTACATCTTATAACATATTTTTTTGGTCTTGTTACATCTTCGTCGTCATGTCTTTTTCATCTTTTCCATCTTACATCTTTTTCACGGTTTGTTACAACTTTTTAATCTGATTATGTTGTTTTCATTTTTTCTCATCTTGTTATGAAGTTTCCAGTTTTGTTTTTTTGTTTTGTTTCATTTTCATGATCTCTTTTACATTGTTTTTCATCTTGTCTTGTCTTTGTCTTTTCATATTTTTTCACATTTTGTCTTGTTACATCCTTTACATCGTTCCATCTTATGTCTTTTTCATCTTTATGTCATTTTCGTCTTATGTCTTATTTATTGTTATTTTTGTTGTTGCATCTTTTTTTGTCTTGTTACATCCTTTACATTGTTACGTCTTTTTGTCTTGCTATGTTTCTTACATCTTTTATGTCATTGCGTGTTTTTGTCGTGTTACATGTTTTATGTATTTCATTTTCTTGTTACATCTCTTGTACGTGATACGCTCTGACAGATACACCAAGGATTTATCTTTCCTATGTGTTACTGTCCCATCCATTTGGGTTGAAATCAGTCTTAATGTAGGGAAGGCGGTGCGTGATAAAAAATAATCAAGATTTCCCCTTCAAAACTGAAGTAATGAGCCCGTTTTAAAAATGTACGGAGTAGAAAGTGGGGGAGGGGGGGCTCTTCATGGTTTTCAGAAGTTCACCATATATTAACACATGAAGATATTCTCTGTGTGTGTGTGCAGTTTGTCACTTTCTAATCTAGTTGTCACCGTGTATCTGCAGCGTGATATCTTCCAGGACATTTAGTGCTCTTGGCAGACAGACTGATTCTGCTCTTGATTATTTTTACTGACCATTTTTCATGCAGCTCTCCCGGTGAAGTTGCTATTTTACACGTCTTACAAAAGAAGTGTTCAGTGCGTTCAGTCGGTGGTTAAACTGGTGAGATTTTCCTATTTATATATTTGATGTCTTTGGTGCTAAGCGCTCGGTTGCTATGGTGTATTTATTTTTGCTCTGCACTTCACAGATCGTCTGTCAGTTGAACGGTCAGGCCTGCACCGTGCTGTCTTTATTCTGATACTATCCTGTCTGAATTTCTCTCTGTGGCACCCTTTTTTTTTGGTCATTTCATCCAGAGCTGTCAGTGCACAGTGCATACGCTATAACCAACCAGTTTTTTTTTTCTGTTGCTGTCTCTGGAAAGCCATTTAATTTCTTGCATGACAGAGAACTTTTTGGTCTTGCATCAAAAAACTGGACAATCATTCTGCAGGAGACATCACAGTCCTGCAGGGCTATGCAAAGGATTCTGGGATTTAATGCCCATAAAGCTCTGTATCGAATGTATTTCTACAATCCAAACACAGCAGGCGGAAGGTGAATTTACCAGTGGCATTTCAGGAAAACTTCACAGTATTCTCAGCCACATGTAAAAAATGACAACTGAAATCAATTTATTTGTCCCCGAGTGGCACACAGAGTAGAAATTATTAAGTAACACAATACAGGAAAAATTAAATATACATAAAAAAGGAAAAAGAAAATGAGGCGAACACAAAATGTACAGTTGTGCTACAATTCCTAAAATGTATTATTATTGTTGCAGCATGACTTCTGGCCACTTGAAGCACAGTGGTGCTGAGCGCGACTCCAGTGCACAAGCAAGGAAGAAGTTATCCTCCATCTTGGAATTTACATTGCTACAAATTGATGCTGCAACTAACGGCAGTTTTCAATTTTGATTAATCAGTTTATTATACTGTCAATTAATAATTTAGGCCATTAAACGCACAATTTGTACATTCTGCTGCTAGGGGTCTCTCACATTAAAATAATAACAAAAAAACAGATTTCGATGTTGTTGTGAAGTAGCATGGGATCATGGGAGTTGTTTTCTTTGTTAAACAAGCTACATTGCTGATGAAAATCTGTCTGACATGACTCTGGCAGAAAGCTTGCTCACAGACAAGGTCATGTATTAAAGATTTATTCATGTTAGTTTTATTCGCTTCCTCACTCTCCTTCATATCACATATTTTCTTATAAGTTTTAGCAACTAGTGGCTAGTAGGACACGCAGCGTTACCTTGAATAATTTATGGATTTATATGGGTTGGAACTCGACAAAATATATAACACATGTCCAGGGTTTTTAGACATTTTAATGCAGAAATGTTACAGTATAGCTTTAAATGTTAAACAATAGTGGAAAATGCTAATCACAGCTTTCCAGAGCTCAAGATGAAGTTTTCAAATGACTTAATTTGTTCAACTAACAGTTCCATACTTATAGATATGCAATTTATAATGACATGAATCCTCACATTTGAGGGGCTTGAACCAGCTGATTTTTGACATTTTTGCAGCTTTTCTGGCCGTGTGTCCTCATTTTGTCCTTGTTGCGTTTTATTGCCTCTTCGCTCCGATATCATCTGGGAAAATGGGCTAAATAAATGGCAACTTTATGGACCAGAAACCTTAATGTAGAATCAATACATCACAAAGAAGAATGATCTCTGTCCATTACAAAAGAAGCAGAGAATTCCTCTTTGGAGACTACTGACATTCCTTGAGAAGTTTTCAAAGATGGGAAATTATTTTCTAGCACTAAGCACGCACTTGAAACAATCTAAACAGTTTAGAGTTTAGAGTTTATTAGAGAGTATTAGAGTCTGAAGCTTAAGTTGTCTTTAACCAAGGCACGTATTGCAGCTTTTATGCCCCCTTTATGTATGAAAATAAATAGATACATCCGTTTCAAAGGATGTAACTGTCCACATACTTCCATGCGTCGTTTACATTGGCATCATGTTCAGCAACTACTAGAAGGAGTCTCAGAGTCCAAAGTCACCCCAACGAGGAAGAAGAATCAAAGGCTTTCTGACAACAACAACATGGCAAAACTGGATGATGGATGAATAATGTAATTTTTGAGAAAGAGGCAAAAACGGAGCAGGCGTTGTGGACGGTGGTGGTCTGTGCGTCACTAAATAAATCGAGACGTGGATAGAGAATTGACAACTAATGACAACAAACTTCACTTCCAATACTTAAAGATTTTCAAAACTTCTTCGTCGTGTGCTGTGGTCATGTCTCACTTGGACTCTTGGAAGCACTTCTCCCCACAACTACCAATGGTACTGCTCCGTTCCTTTTGTATCCGTAATCTTTTTTAAAAAAATGATCAGGAATACCGATGAAATGAGCACAAAGTAAAGACAAAAGGCTCCGTCCGTGTCCACTGTTCTCACAGTTTCACTGCTTTATTGCGTCTCCAGTTCGAGGTCAATCTGAAAAGGCATTGGAGAGCCACCTCAGTGCAGAAACTGCTCTTCAAATTACCCCATTTGCACATGATATTATCACTGGTATGTTATCGTTTAAGAGTTGGGAATCACACTGATATAAATAATCTATATAATAAGCATGCTTGGGGAGTAACAGATTACATGTAACAGGATTATGTAATTCAGATGCAAGAAAAAGGTACTTGTATTCCATTACAGTTACAAAAAAAAGATGTAATGGTAACCAAAATGGATGGGGTTGCAATTTTCAAATACATTGTAGAATAAAGAACAACATACTGTACTACCCTGCACAGTGCGCACACATTACAACACTTTAGAGTCTCACAGCACCACTCTGGCCTCAGTGAAACCAGCTAATCTTACAGTTTCCAATTTATTATAATGGCCTCTGGTGAAAACATGCTTTCACTGGGAGGAAAAGTTCAACATTACTTTGTCAGAAAAGAGTAACATCATCACACTGCAGTGGCAGTTCTGCCTTCAGCTGTGAAAATAATGTCATCATCCCAAAAACTCAACATCTAATTTAGAGAAACTTTTACAGGAAAGACCAACTGATAATGCTAGTTACACAGACCACCCGCTGTTAACTACACAGACCAGGGCTGCACGATTGAGTAAAAACATCATAGTGCGATTATTTTGACTGAAATTGCGTTTGCGATATGAGAAATAATTCGTAGAAATGATCAATTTTTATGTTTACTGGGAAAAAAACCCAACTTAAAATCGTGATGATGTGATATTTATTGAAGATAAAAAAGATTTTTAGTCCAGGTCATCTAAGCCTCATTATGATGCTGTTTTCTCAAACATTTTTTCCTTTTTTTTTTTCAAAAAATTGGAATTTGGTTCTGTGATTTGGATATTCCAAGTGTGTACTGCAATTTTATTGCAATTGCGATTAATTGTGCAGCCCTAACACAGACCAACCACTAATCTTAGCTGCACAGAATAACCGCTAACCTTAGCTTTGCTCTAACTTCAGCTACAAGACCTACCGCTAATGTTAGCTTCACAGAACAACCGCTAACGTCAGCTACCCAGACCATCCACTAATGCTAACTACTCAGACGAGCCGCCACAGTTAGCTACACAGAAATCCACTTACAAACATTAAACCTAACAACGAATGTAAAACATTTTATTAGGCTCAACAATTTCACTTCATGTAATGCTGAAGAAATCAAAAAGTAATGGAAAGTAATCCAGTTACATTACTTTCATATTTTGAACTATCAGGTCACTGACATTAATTAATACTTACTACATTTTTAACAAGTATACATTTTTAATGTAACCCTGCCAACCCTCGATATAAATCATCTATACAACAACCACTATAATAATCGTAACAACAATCTGAGTGAGATTTGAGAGCAGTTAAATCAAACATATTTTGATTGGATCAGCGTTCATATAATCTTTGTTGACTGCCGGGCTGCTGTCCCGTCCGTTCTCCTCTGTCCACAGAATATTGAGGTCACAGCCAACACCTGTGAAGTCGCCCTCTTAATGGTCTACAGTTCGAATGAGACGTGCAAAAGCTGAGTTTGGATGAACCAGTCGGCATGAAACAGGTTGCAAATTGCTACAGAAATGGCAGCGACATCGAGGTCTGACACAAGACATCGGCTGCTACAAAGTCTAAGATGTCTTATTTTAAAAGGCAGGCTTTAAACTGGAAGAGCTGCTCTGTTCTTACCTGGAGGATCATAACAAGATTGGCTACTCAAGAGGAGAAGGCTCGTCGCGGTCATGTGGTCATTATTCATCCCCAGCGGCAACGCACACACACACACACTCACACACAGAGAGTGCGCTAATAACAAACCCTGCAGACCCTCTTGACAGCGGTTTATAGCTGACAGAAGATGCGGAGGTGAAGAGGTCACTCATTCCCCGAGGGAGATTGCATCTTGGCAATTAGATTGCATTTCATAGTTCAAGGCCTCATCTCATCCCATTACTAGTATGAACCAGAAGTGTAAAAAAAAAAATCAAAGTAATCCCAGCGAGGTGCAAACCACACAGGCCAGCATCGCTTCAAAACTCTGTGACAAGTTGCAACGGATTGCACAAAGAGATTCTGAGAGGAGGCAAAGAAAACACAGATGGAGCAGAGATCCAGATCTTTAAACGTGAAGCGCGGCTGTGCAACATGACAGGCTTCACGGCGCAAATGAAAGTGATCCGTTGTGGGGGGCTATCGGAGCGGGATTGACAGAAGCAGACTGACACCGAAGCTCAAGCATCCCCACGGCAAACAGATACGATCGGACAGAAAGAGCAGATTGACAGCAGATGCTTTTGATGGGCTGCTGTTGTGCAGGGGAGGGGGAAAGGAGGAGGGTGAAGCAGAGGTGGGTGAAGAATAACAGCACAACGGTAACACTGTGATTAACTAGTCTACACACAATGCAAGCTCTAAATATGCCGAAGCTTAACACAGCAAACAATGCAGTGTACACCCACACTTAAAGTACTGTATAGGCAACAGAAAAAGCTCGGCTCACCCACACAGTGGGATTTGTACACATGATCTAAATGCATGATCTGTCTCTTTCTCACACTCTCCCCCCCTCCTCACTCCTTTCTCATCACTCTGGCTGCACAGACGCACATTAAAGAGATCCCTCTGAAGAAGAAATATGAGTAACAGAGAGTCAAGAAAGCAAACCACCACTTTTTCTGCAAAAAAAAACACACACACACACACTGAAAAATTAAAGATAAAGAGGACTCACCCAGAAGAGGAGGTTGAAGAAGACCATCCCATATCGCAGGGCCATCATGCAACCCTCGGCCATCCTGCAGCGCCGCAGTTCTAGGAGGAATATGAAGGAGAGATCCAGGTAAAACACCACATACTTCTTCCCCTGGGCATAGCGCCCCTTGGACGTCTGCGGCCCCTTTGTCGTGTGGAAGCCGAACGCAAACGGCGGCCGCTTGTACTCAAACTCCCCACTGAAGCGGTGGAACCCGGACGTGAACGGCGGCGTGTCGGGTTTGCTGTCCAGAGACGGACTGCGCCGGTACGGAGTCTCATCAGTGCTCGAGCGTCTCATTATTGAAGCCTTTAAGAGTCTTTAACAGTCACTTCAGGTCTGAGAAAGTCCACAAAGAGGGACCAGAAGTTATTCCACTGAGGGCTGAGAGACGGATTTCAACACAGTTTAGCTCAAAAATAATTATGACCCCTATCAAACCCTGGAATGTGTGATTTAATTACACCCCAAGTGTGATCGCACTTGATCTGACTTAATCTGTGTGAAGATAATGTGCTGCCATTCACTCCACTGAAGTTCCTCTCTTTTAATCCTACAGTGCCACTATATTCAGCAGGAGACTTTGCATAATCCTGCTCCAACACCTGTGTAATTCTGTGTATTTAGGACATAATCCCAACACACACACACACATCTGCACATCCCTGTCTCCCTCTCTGCTGTAATCGCTCAAACGCAGGTGTCATGCTCAGCGAGATAAGCTGGTTTGCAGTTTCATCTCGTAACAGTTCAATCAGGGAAACGGCTGGAGGGGCTCCGGCTCGACCGCTCCAGCTGCTTTTTGGCTTGGCAAAAAAAATGATCCTGTGGCGTCCTACCTGGTCTCATGAGAGGCTCTTGAGCAGGTAAAGGCAGCCCTGCTTCAGCCAATCAACTTCTTTTTACTCAGTAAATCCGCTGAGAATGAAACAGGCTGAGTCGTGGAGTGTGGTTGTGGATGTGCTTTTGCTGACATGCAAAATACGAACTAAACAAGACAAGAAAATGAGAGGAAAGGATGTGAGAAGATGGTTAAAAAGAAGAATGAAAGGATGGATAACGCATGAGAGTGGACCATGCTTTTTCTTTTTTTTCTCTGTCTCTGCCCTAACTTGTCCCTTTTGTCTCTGAAAAGTGTCCAGGGGTTACTCTGCCTCCCTCTTCACACATCTAGCAGTTCACCCTCTCCAACTCCCCTCTTATTCTTTTCCTGAGCCCCTCTCTGCGCTCCCCCTTCTCTGCTGACAGCGGTTAATTAATTTCCAGACTCTCATCAGTGAGGCAAAGTGTGCGGTAGTGTCCCCTCTCTGCTTCTCTTCTCGTGTCTCCCGCCTCTGCTACAGCACTCCTATCCTCTTCTCTAGGTGGGCAAGGAGATCAAGGTGTCCACCGGGGTCATGGCCACGCAGCGAGAGAAGAAGAAGAAGAAAAAGGAGAGACGGGCAGGCAGAAGAGAAAAGACCTCAGAGAAGCAAAAGAAAGACTGCAGTGTTTGGAGCGGTAGTCCGGTCTCGCTGCCTGAAGCTCCCTCCCCTCTTTCTCTTCCTCACAAGCTCCTGTTCTCTTCCTCCCTCCCCTTTTTCTTTCCTCTCTTCCCTCACAAGCTGCGATGCTCTCCCCTCCGCTCGCTCAGTCTCAAACACCCCATCCCTCCTCAGTAACTGTCCCCAAAACCTGGCAGCGCGAAAGGCAGGAGCAGTCATTCATATTCTGGCCACACCCTACGAGGGAGTGCAGCCAATCAGCGACTCGCAGCCCCATCCTCCCTCGTGCACACGCCAATCATGCCCCACCATCTACCAGATCACACACACACACACACACACACACACACACACACACACATACAGGATGTACGTGCACACGCAGACGCACACAAAACCTGGTGTGTTGTTAACATACCAGCGCTGAGAAGCCTGCTGCACTAGCGCTAGTGCCTCATCCTCCTCCTCTCCTCTCCTCTCCTCTCTGCCTCCTGCCTGGAACTCATTCCACATGCAGAGGTTGTTCTTGTGCACAACCCATGCTGCTCTCTGCACGCTTGGCTTCAGCCGTGTTCCTCCCTTCCTCTCTCCGGACCTGGACCTGGGTCATACAGTATGCGTGTAGCCGCACTTGGCACAGATTTCCACACTAAAAACAACTCACCTAAAGTGTGTGTCTCTGTACGAACGTGCCCGGGAAGCGCACACTGCTGCTGACATTCACACAAAATAGCTGCATGCTCTCCACAACCTGGAAGCCATTTGGGTCAGTGGCTTGATGAGTCCACAGGGACGACTCAAGGCAGCAGAGGTACTGACTTTATTCATGGCTGCATCAAGTATTTAATGGATTTTCTGTTTTGTCTCCTGTGTGTATTTTTGTCAGACCACGGAGGCGGCAGCTGAGGAGAGTGACTGACATTATTGTAAAGAGCAACTGTTGTTCTAATGGTGTCTCCTGTCTCCTCTAACATTACTGGACATGAGGCAATATCAAAGAGAAAGAGAGCCAGATCTTGACTTTGATCTATTAAAAACTGTAGAGCTGCAACAATTAAATGGTTAATCATTTATTAATTGACAATTAAAATCATTTTGAGTCACTTTTTGATAGAAAAAAAAAATCCAAACACTCTGAGTTTAGCATCTGAAATGTGAATATTTTCTGGTTTCTTCAGTCCTCTATGACAGTAAATTGAATATCTTTGGGTTTTGGGTTCTACTAAATAAATTATTATCTTAAAGGTGAGTATAAGATTGTTTTAAGTGTTTAAGATTTAGGGGGTTTATTCACAGAATATGGAATATAATATTGATAAGTATGTCTTCATTCTGTATTATCACATGAAAATAAGAACCATCGTGTTTTCGTTGCCTTACTGGTAAATTCCACCAGGCGCAGCACGTCACGCCACGGTTTTGATCCATCCTCTGCACGACTGCAAGCCCAACCAGTAGCATTTCAGAAGTGTTTTTGTCCGCCTGATGATGTTTACTTGTTCAGATTTTGTTAATTAAGTCCTCTTTCCTTGCTCTTTGTGCTTTTACCATGGATAAGCAGGCTACATGGTTAAATAGTTTCTTTTCTGTGTGTCTATAAGATCATGAGTCTGCACAGGTCTTTTATTTTGAAAATTAACCAGATTCTCCCTACCTTTTCTGTGTCTGACTTCCTACCCTCTGCCTGTTCGACCTGCTCTGTGCTAATTGACGCAGCATCCACCAAAAATAGACTCTGCGCATATTGTCCACGAAGCAGAGCGTCGAGTCGCTTCTGGGATGCATCTGAAATGCGCCAAGGCGCTTCTGGTGGAGTCAAAAGCACTGTCTAGAATGGCCGCAGATCGCTCAAACTGCTGCGGTGCGGCCGTAAAGTGGAGCGGCTATAACGCAGCACAGCCGTGCCTGGTGTCTACAGAGGTCCTGGGTCCTCCCACACGCAGTCATCCATGTTTCACCACCATGTTTCTATGGTAGCCCAGAACGGACAAACTAAACTCTGGCTCTAGACACAGCCTTTCACAGTTTCACAAGTTTTTCAGCCACTGGAGGTTCACTTGGAACAGGACGGTTGGGGAACGTGTTCGCAATCTACAAGATCACCACTAGCGCTAGCACCAATTATTTGAATTTTAACCCCTTCTAATTTTAACATTGTTTAGACCTCTCTCCACAGCGCTTACTGCTGAACAAAGGTCTGTTGTTCTTGTTTCCCAGAGACTTTGAAAAGGTAGACGGCAGACGCTGCCATAACGCTTGAAACAAGCGACCAGTGGCAGACTTATATCAGCAGTTTGCATGAGGTGAGTCAGACTAAACAATGCTAACCCACAACAATTACAGGCAACACAGGACTGACTAGCAATGCAAAACAAAGAGAAAGGCTGAAAGTTGATTTTAGCTTTGTCAAAGTTTGAATGGAATGAGCACAATGATTTGCCAAAGAAATTATAAAAATTGTAATGCAGTGCCAGAAACTTGTCATTGGAAAAGAAGGTGGCACAATACAAGGTTTTGTGATCCTTTTTTTGTTTGTCCCTCCAGGACTACAGATACACACAAGTCCTGTGTAGCAAAAATATACATAAATTGTTGGAGAAAATTTGTTTTCACCTTTTCTTTTAAAAACATTTAGTTGCTTAGTCTAAATGTTTTACAAGAAATTGAATTACATTAAAATTTCCGTTTAATCGACAGGGAAATATGTTGCTAGGGACATCCCATACACAAAAATGGCCTGGGGTTACATGTGAGTTAAGAAGCACGAAGGTCCTACTACAAGCTTGCTATCCAATTACCAGCAGTGGAGGACTTGACTGAAAGTGGCTGCTGGTGCTTGTAGCACCTCGCCTCACCTCTCCTCAGAGAGACCACTGGATGTGCTTATTGGATGTGTTGGGAAATGGGCATCATGGCAATCATACTTGAAAAAACATCAAAACCAAGGAATTATCTGATCTTACGCACATGGACCTGTATCTGTTGATTCTCACAGCTGGATCTGTTTTTTACAAGTAAAGCAGACAGGATAACAAAAACATACAACTTAATTACTGGTCTTTTAGATCTTAATCTTACATTAGCTGCCAGAAAACTGCCGCATGACACGATACAGGTATCAAAATGAAACAGAAAAGAATCCCAGTGTCTCTTTTTCATTCCACTTGAAGATTCAGAGCTTGTTGAGAATGAAAATACAGCAACCTAAATGGAATGACACTAATGTATTTAAACCCTGTGAGCAGGCGTGTGATAACTTAATGTCAGCTTTCAAACAGCTTTTGATTAAAATATACCAAAATAATGCCCAGAGGCCAAATGCAAAATTGAGTTTGCCTCGGTTTAATAGTAACCTCTGGGACCCAATGAGGAAAAGAGATTCCTCTCTGAAAAAGTCACTAAA
>JAJHUR010134121.1:0-12116 GCA_027495735.1 Lutjanus campechanus
GCTGTGAAAATATTATAAACGTACACTTAAACTGATTAGGGGTGCGGCAAGAAAATTAATTCTCTGAAGCACTGTGATTGTTTTTTTTAATGCTTCCTGAATCCTTTTTTATATAAAGAAATATCTTGTGCTTGGTTCGTTAGCTCAATGCTAACACATAGTGGGAATTCCCATTGATGTACTAATGGAAATTAGCATCACAATCATGGTAATATCATCTTAACAAATGGATCCATTTTACTTTACGTGCTTAACATCAAACAACATGTGTACTCATAACTTTTTCCCAGAGTCTGGTGTTAAAAAAGCAAACAAAATAAATCGTAATAATGTATCGCAAATTTTGTGGAATCATAAAACTTAAGAATTTAATCCATCAGAGAAAGAAACAATAATTACTAAAACTACAAGATGTTTAAACTGAAAATGGTGTTAATTTATCCTACTTTCATCTAAACCTGAATTAAAATCCTGACAGTAATCCCGGTACCTTGACCATGACGCGGCCGGCGATGGTCAGGTCACGGTCGAACCAGGTGTTCCAGATGCCGCCGCCGTAGCACTCCACCCCGACCTGCAGACAGCCCTGCTTCGTCTTCTTGGACCTCGGCTTCACCTGAAACACACAGAAACACACAATCTCATCTGATTATCTGATGATAAGTACACGCCTCATTTAGTGAAAACGTAGCTTTTACCTCAGTGATGTCGAAAATCAAACACAACTTTAATAATATAACCAGTGATTGACAGGTGGAGGTGGGCGGGCTCTCACCCTCAGGCAGGGGCTGTCTGTGTGCGCTCCGATCATGGAGAAACCGTTTCCTGGAAGGTAACGCCCGCCCACAGCGAAGGCGATGAGGCTGGAGAAGTTCCTGGTCACAAAGTACTGAAGAGAGAAGAGGACGGAATTTAAATATGATGGATTATTACTTTAACACTTTAAACTGTTTCAAATCATTATACTAGCTGTGTTTATTGGTTATCTGTATGGTTTTAGAATCCTTCACTTTTTTAAAAGTCCTTGTGTAAAATTCAGTGGTGGAAGTATTCAGATTTTTACCCAAATAAAAGTAAGAATATCAAAATATACTTCAGGTATCAAAAAGTAAAAGTACTCATTATGCAACAGCTTTTAATTCCTGCAAATTGTTTAATGTGCATATAGAATTTGTAGGTATCTGAAGATATTGACTGACTGATTGATTGATAAACTTTACACTTAATTTATTTAATAAATATGAATAAATATCTTGATGTTTTAATAAAAAGCTGAACCCGACACCTTGCTGGCAGCTGGCTGGAGGAGAAACTGTCAAACATGTAATATTTGAAGTCTCACGGCGAACCATTAACCCTGACAGACCTTGGTGGACGGCTTTATGTCCCACTGCTCCATCTCCTTCAGCTCGATGAAACCCGCCTCCAGCAGACGCCGCCTGCATTCTTCCACCACTGCAGGGACGAAAACAGGAGACAAATGATTCCGGCTCGTTCCTCTCAGCAACCTTTCTGTTCAGTACAGCGCTGACATTTATTGGGTTTTATAAAAGTCAGAGTGATTTTTCACTGAAGCTTGAACAAGTTCCGCCGTCCCACTAAGTGGCAATAAAATGAATTTGATCTTGTTACCATTTTTCTTGACTTTTCGGGTTTCAGCACCGACTGAAAGACTCTTTGTTTCATCTCCTCTAAAGGTTCAACACTCGGTTAGAGCTTTTACTTTTTTATTTTTTGTGTGTGTTAGTCTGCAGTCAGCTGACTTATTATTAGATTTGAAGCACTTTGAACTGCACTAACCTCTAACCAGCAGTACCCAAGTATCGGTCAGCCTTACTTACTAAAATAATTAATATTTAGTTAGTCAATCACTGCTGTTAACTAATGTAATTAAATAGCTGTTAGACTGCATCATTTGCTGCCAAACATTAAGATATTCCCTTCTGCCGACTCTGAGGGTTTCCAGAGGTTAGAGTGCAAAGATACGAGACATTATGAAATATCTGGTTCATCTGCAGAGACTTTATCTTATCTCGAGCTCAAAGTCGTCTGTTCAGCTGCACGGCGTCTTCGCTAACTGCTGACACACGCACATTACTTTGTTCTCACACTTCATATCGAACTTCAATCAGCTGGCAGGTTTTACTGTCACCTTGTCTGAACTGTCTTGAAGTGTAAATTAGGTAAAATGCAAAAATTGTGCAATCTGCAATGGCTGTTGTGATGTTTGTGGGTTTTGTGAGGAGACAGGAAACAATGATGAGCAAATATTGGTCTGATAAAAATCAGTCAAGTCATAATGAGCTTTCTGGAAACACTGATCAACATTTTCACTATTTTCTAAAAATTTATGGAACAAATAACTAATCAATTTATGGAGAAAACAACTGACAGCTGCTGCAGACCTACTCAAAACATTATTTTAGCCTACAACTGTATTTTTCAGAGACTTGACTGATAGTCAAACACATGCCATAGTTCAATCAAAAACTGACATTTTTCACATGTACAAATACATTTTTTAATGGTCAATTTGATACAGAACAGAAAATATTGGTCCTGTAATAATGTATGTAAAATTAAAGGATAAACCTCCAGTTTTACCGGCTTTCAGATGCAGCCTTTTGTCAGTTACATGGACTCACCACCTGTAGATACTGAATACCACATACTCATCTCTTCACTTTAGCCAAAACACTTTTTTTTCGCACACTGCTTCACACGTCTTTTAAAATGTTGTATTTTCCTTGATTTTATGCAACTAGCAATCATTTTCATCACTGATTAATCTGTCGGTGATTTTTCTCGATTGATCAATTCTTTATTGGTCTATAAAATCCCAGAAAATTGTGAAAAATGTCAGTGTTTCCCGAAGCTAAAGATGACGTCCTCAAATGTCTTGTTTTGTCCACAACTGAAAGATATTCAGTTTACTGTCAGAGAGGAGTAAAAGAAACCAGAAAATATTCACATTTAATGAGCTGCAATCAGAGAATTTTGACTATTTTTTCTTATAAAATTACTCAAATTAATGATCACTTATCAAAGTAGTTGGCGATAAATTTAATAATTGAATAATAATCATTATTCAATTAATTGTTGCAGCTCTATATTCTATTTTCACCCTTATTTCTATCTTACCTTTACGAGTGTTATCAAGTGGGGGTTTTATTCTCTGTGCTGTTTTATATTAATCATGGCATTTGATCCCCATTTCTGTTTATATATTCTGTTATGAAGGTGGTTTTATTTTCTATCTTATTTGACAGTGACTGTTTTCCCCACAATTTTTATGTTAATTCTATGGCAATTTTTTCTAATTAACTTCTGTGTTGTAAGCACTTTTGGCTGTATTTCTTCTACTACTACTAATATTATTATCTTATTATTATTATTATTATTATTATTGTTGTCATTATTATTATTATAACTTTACCGTGATATGGAGACACTCCTCTGTTGACAAACTGCAGGAACTCTTTGGCTGCTGCCTGCACGGCCTCCTTGGAGCTCTTCATGATCAAAGACTGAAGGAAAAAGAGAGAAAAAATAAAGCTGTTGTCATGTTTTAATAATCGGGGAATGAGACAGCAGAGATGAACCCGGCGGCTACTTCAAACTTCGGACAATGATCGCGAGATTTCAGCCTTTCTTTCTCTACTGTTCGACTGGCCAGAAATATATACTATCAATTCAGTGACTTGCAACATAAATATCATAAACTGACAATTCGGAACCCAGAAACGTATTATAAAAGTGACACTTTCTTGTAAAAGTCAGACTTGTCCGATAAAGGACGCACTGTTACTTAGCTAACCTTTGCTAGCTAACCTGCACGGGACTCTTCAAGCTTTCTGCCTCTTCTTCTTTGCTCCTCTTCCTCTGTGGGCCAAAGTCGAAGCAGCTCTCAGTGAGGGAGCAACACCTCCACATAACGTGGCCTCTATAATCATTTTTATGACACTTACCTGCATTAATAAGTGAACTTTTAAACTCTGGACTCCGGACGAACCGAAACAGTGACAGCAGGAACCACAGATTAGCTGACAGCAGCGAGGAGAGAAGCAGCTGCTGTTTTCAGACACCGCGACACAGCGACACCGAGCGGCCAGGGGGTGCAACTACAACACCTGATATTTTAACAAGGCCCCCTATTGTAAATCATAATTATAAGATAAAAAGTCAAAATTATGAGATTAAAAAGTCGAAATTATGACTTTACATCTCATAATTACAACGTTTTATCTCATAATTTACCAGTACCTGACTATCTCATAATTTTGACTTGTTTATCTCATAAATTAAATTTTTTAAAATCTCATAATTATGACTTACCATGTGGATATTTTGTCTTTCAGTGGCATAAATAGGCTTCCATTAATTGGGCTTCATTCACCAACCTTTCATAAGAAGACATTTCATGAAAAAATCATGAAGTTAGTGTATTAGTGTACTTTTCATTTATCTCTCTCATATTTATTTTTATTTTTAACTGAACTAAAATTTTATGGACTGAACTCCACCCCATCCTCAGCAGCAGCGACTCACTGCCCAAAAACTAACGAAATGTAATGTTGACATTTTCCTGATACCAGTGATTATACTTAATGAAGTTTGCAGCATGATTATTATTTTGAATCCAGCTCTCTGACTTGACTTTATTCATGTTTGTATCCAACAACCCTCCTCTCTGTCTCTCCCTCTGACTCACTCAGGTTAGTTTACTCTCTGTTTCCCCCCCATGAAGCCATTCATCAACTGTACCAGCACAGGAACCAGCCTTATATAGTCCTGAACAACCAGGGAGGAGGAGGAGGAGGAGGAGGAGGAGGAGGAGGAGAGTCTGAAAACGATGAAGAGATGTTTATATCAGCTGTCACCTCACAGAGTCTCTCCTGCTCTTGAGGAAGCCCAGAGAGAAGAACACACACACACACACACACACACACACACACACACACACACATTCATCCTCTATTAATAGATGTGAGAGCAACAGGCTGCAGGAGATGAGCAGCAGTGTTAAACATACTGGAATTTTTATAAATATAATATAATATATTAATAATGTGGGAAATACAAGCTTTTATTTTTCCTTTTTGTACCTGCTGATTTGACCTGCAGAGATCATCAAGTACTATTCATATTGAGCATCCCAGAATGCATTACATTTGCATGGTTCAAACAGGTAATGTTGTGATGCAGTCACATGACAATCAGTATATTTTAATTATTACATGGGTCTGTTAAATGCACAAGTCTGATTGGTCAATTGAAGCATTCTAAGGTTCATTATTTCTGTATAAAAGACTGTTGCTAGGAAGACCAGGCCGTTGCTATGGATGCCGTTCTAATCATAGACTCTGAGGAACAATAAGATGATTTTTAAATCCAAAATTAATATTTTGTGTCAAATTATTGATTTTTTTTTGGCAGGTAACCCTGTAATAAGCTTGATAATGTACAGTGAGCAGCTCATTATTATGAAATAAACCACTTCAGGGTGATGCAGGATCCCGACACAAAGCAGAGAAAGATGTTTCTGTCCAACAAACTGGTGCTCTTGGTTGTATTGTTACTTGAAGCGTGGCCCATCTTACGATGTAAAGTCACATCTCAGCTTCTGCTTCATCACTGTCAGTCATGCTTCTTTTAATCTGTTTCTTGTGTATCCCCAAAGATTTTATCCCAGAATTACAAACTAAAAGACCAATTAAAGACTTAACTCCAAGTCTACAGGTCAGACAAAATAATGCAAACAAACAAAATTCAGTCACAAGATGATGAAAAGATTCTATTTTCAAAAAAGACAGTTTGTGTGTTTTTATTCTTGTACATGTTTTAATAAAACATTTCTTTAACTAAAGGTCACTGCTTCAAAATAAGTGTTTTTCTCCTTTTAAACCCGTTTTCAGGATGACTCCAGAGTGTCTGCTGGCAGGGGGAAGCCTCCCTTTAAATCCACCTCACTGTCACACACTCCAATGATATCATCATTAATGGCACATATTGTTTGGGAATGTGGGCTTTCTCCTGCAGGCACACGCCGTACCTCTGCGTCTCTCGGGACAGGATAGTTTTCCTTTTTAAGGCAGGTTAGTCAAAGCTCTTCCCCCCGCGGCTGCTGTCATTAACAACCTGCACCGCCTCGCCATGTGAGGACGTCGTCGTCGTCCGTCCTTACATCCTCACATCGTTATGTCATGAGATCACAGACACAGAGGAAGAAGATTTTCTCATGAGGCCGTGTGATTCAACAAGTCTCTGAAGTAAACGACTAATTAGTAGAGGTGTGGACTCGAGTCACATGACTTTGACTCGACTCGAGTCACATATTTGATGACTTTAGACTTGACCTGAATAAAACAAATGAAGACATGCAACTCGACTTGGACTTTAACATCAGTGACGTCACTTGAACTTGCATATATTCCCAAGATTAAAAAGTCTAAAAAGTGTGATTCATGAATTTACTTTTTTATGTTTGAACCAATCAGACAGCAGAGTACCATGAAGAACTGACGTTACGTTACTGAGCTCCAGTTGGGAAAAAAATTATATCAAAGATCGTTTTGTTCACGTACAAAAACTACGAGGTGGTCAACAAAAACAAAGTCCAGTTTGCAAAACATGCAGGTTGAAAATTACAGATGGAGACGCAACAACTTGCAACTTTATTCATCATTTGAAGGCGCACAACAAGAACAATAAGTCAAAGCTCATACCTGGTTATTAAGCAAGCTAATGCTTAGCTAGCATTAGCTTAGCAACTAAGTAACTTTGTGAATCTATGAGGCTTGAAAGTTACATTGTGACTTGTTTAAGACTCAAAACTCGAAGTTTACGACCTGGAACTGTCACATCAGTGAAGGCCCCATTAATGCTGAAAGGTTCATACAGGATTTGGACACTGCACTGACATTAACTCTGCGTGAAAAATGAAAACCCCACCTTTATTTTCAGTAAGACTCCATGTTGACACAGTGCAGAGGACTCCTGTAAAGAAACACGTTGGGTTGCCCAGCAAGAGAAGCACACACACCCTTCATATGCAAGTAAAATACAAACAAAACCTTTTGCCGAAATGCATTGCAGCGTTTCCTAGCAATGCACGCCGGAGGCCAATCAATCAATTCCTCGTCACCTTTGTTACTCAGACTTGTCTTTTTGGAGAACGCTTATCATCTCATGACTCAACACCATGTTCAGACCAACATGTGCAAAAAGTTTAACCTCTCTCAACTTTTGCTGCCATTCATGGTAACAAGGGACAATGTTTTGTTCTGAATGTCTGGTAAGAGAGTTTGTGTCGTGACGCATGACGTAACACTACTTCTGCCTTTGTGAATCTGTTTGTTTTGTCCTATTAAAGTCACAGTTTGTCCCATTTTCTTTCTGTGTTATCCAGTTTTACTGGGTTAGATCAGGGATCTGCAACCTGCAGCTCCTCCGGTGACCTTCCTGTGGTTTTAACAGAAATATGGAAAGAAAAGACACTTGTCTTTTTAACATTTTAATGTTCATCTACTATTGTTGTAGGTCAAAAGTTGTTCTTAATGTTCTTCAGTTGTAAAAATGGGTAGTTTATACACTGTTATCTTGTCAACTAAAATGCGTCATAGCCTAAGTCTAGTCTCTGCCGATTCCAAAACAAGTCTCAGAGGAAAGTAGGAATTTTTTCTTTTTTGGCCAAAACTTTTAGGTTGTTAAGGCCTAAAAAGGGTTAACATCCTGATGTTCGAGAGCATTAACCTGTGTTCTTCTAAATATGTTTCAGTTGTTTCTCTTAGTTTGTGTGAAAATCATCAGCACAGATAGTTAACGTCATTTTTGGGTATAAAGTTTCAGGGATTTGATGCTTAAAAAGTTAAAAGGAAAAGATGAGAAGGTGTGAGACAGACAAAGAGGAAGAGGGAGAGAGAGGGATGGAAAATGGATGGGAAGGGGTCGACGGAAGAGGTGAAAAGAGGAGATATGGAGGGGGGAGAGAGGGTGGGGGGGTAGATGGAGAAGAGGAGGAGGTAAGAACGGAGGAAGGGAAGGTGAGAGGAAGAGAAAAAACAGAGAAAAGAGGAAAATAAACGAGGAAGAGAGAAAACAGGGAGACACAGAGACGTGGAAAGACGCAGGGAGGCAAAGGGAGGGCAGTTTACATGGAGGAGGGGGCAAAAAGCGAGGGAGGGGGTAACTACAAATAGCCAGGGGCAGTAAGTTCTTCTTCAGTGCTCCCCTCTGCTGCAGCCCTCACCAGGCTCTCCTCATCCTCCAACATGGCCTCCTACAGCTCCTCTGCCCAAACTGCCTCCTCCTACCGCCGCCACTTCGGCCATGGCACCTACGCCTCGCCATCCCTCAACCGCTCCATGCTGGGCGGTGGTGTCGGCGGGGGCAACGTCTCCTCCAGGGTCTACGAGGTGACCCGGACCAGCTCGACACCAGCCTACCGGGTCTCCTCCAGCTACTACGGTAAACCCCTGGCGGCCTCCCGCACCTCGGTCAGGCGCTCCTACGGCGGCATGGGCGAGACGCTGGACTTCAGCCTGGCCGATGCCCTCAACCAGGAGTTCCTGACCACGCGGACCAACGAGAAGGCGGAGCTGCAGCACCTGAACGACCGCTTCGCCAGCTACATCGAGAAGGTCCGCTTCCTGGAGCAGCAGAACGCGGCGCTGGCCGTGGAGGTGGAGCGTCTGCGCGGCCGTGAGCCCACGCGCATCGCCGACCTGTACGAGGAGGAGATGTGTGAACTGAGGAGGCAGATAGAGATCCTGACCAATCAGAGGTCACGCATCGAGGTGGAGCGGGACAACCTGATCGACGACCTGGACAAGCTCAAACTCAGGTGGGCGGAGCAAGACGGCGTGTGCGTGTTGCTTTAAGAAGAAGTGTGTGTGAGGTTTTTTTTTAGCAACCTAAAATGTGTGTGTGTTTATGTGTGTATCAGTGTGTGTGCATGAGGCAGAGAGAAAGAAATCTGTGTAGGGCGACAAAAAATAACAGAAAACAACTCAGAGGGAGAAAACATGAATAAAAAAGTTTATGAATAAAAGTGTGAATAAGTGAAGATGGGGAGGAGGATGATGGGAGGGATGTGATGATACACAGACGTGTGTGTGTGTGTGTGTGTAATATCTCGTCATCCTGATTTAACTGCAGCCGTGTAGGAGATGATGATGACGATGATGATGATGATGAGTGAGGCTGTTTGTTGTGGTTACAGGAAGTAACTTTAAACCATCATGAGTGGGCTTGTTCTTAAAGGACCATACCACTGTTTTTACATGTGTTTGATTATTTAATACAGGGCTTCACATCACAGTTAATGATGTCACCTGCTTAAGTATATTTACACTTACAGGATCATACAGGAATTTAGTGGAATCATCTTAACGTATATATAATCCAGATATATAATACGTATAAACTTTAAATTTCTAGCATTGATTTTTTTTTTATAATATTAATAATATACTTTTTTGTTTTCACAAAAAAGATTATAATTAAAAATAGATTTTAATCATCTGAGCAGTTGTTGGTTCAGCTTAATATTTTAAGCTTCTGAACAAGTTTTATCAAGTACAACTTAGTTAATATCAACCTCATTTGACAAAAATTGTATTTGTTTTGAATTAATACATGAATACTTCAGTGTGGTTTCTGGTGAAACAAAAAGGATCTCACTCTTTAACAAAAAGCTGCATCTCTGTAGGGATCATTTCCATAATGTTGTCAGACACTTAGAACAACAATCTGAGCCTGTCAGTGTCAAAAACAAACACTTTTAGTCGACGTACTTTGACGGGTGCAATTGCCCCAAAGGATTTTACTGCAGCCTGTTTCATGGTGGCCGGTGAGGCACCAATTCAAAAACTTTTTGTACCCATTATTCATTTAACACCAAAATATGTAAAATAGTGCCCAGATTTAAAAGTACTAGATTTCCCCTTTAAGACTATTTATTTAAAGTTTTATGCACACAGGTCTGAATCCTAATTCTGAGTTTAAATTTGTTGTTGTTGTTATGAAGCTGTTGATGTCTCAGCTTATCATGAAAAAGATCCAAAAATAATTTCCACATCGCAGAAAGAAGGTTGAGGATGAGTCACTGTTGATGCAGAGGGACAAAGATTATTATTTAAACATACTCGCCTACAGACTCTGGAAGGAGGAAAAAACAAGACTTTTTTTTAAAGATAATGCAGAAGGAACACTTGACATATAAACTTCAGCGCTAACTTTAAGGTTGAGGAAGGCAAAAAGCAAAACAGACATTACAGTAACATATTTTTGTCCGTGACAGCTGCAGCATGGAGGTGTTGAACTGTTGCATAATGACGGAGGAGACTTGACAGCAGGCAGCTTAACTTCCCCCAGAGTACCAGGAAATACAAACAATATTACAAATACTATTATTAAACATTAAAACTAGCATTTATGTGAGTGTGAGTGCAGATTTAGTTGAAACAAATAAGATCAGGAGTTCAAAATAACGTGAGAGTTGTTAAAGAATCCTGTGCACAATGCAAACACATTAAAATACAGCAGCTGAAAGTAACTAAGTACATTTACTCAGGTATTGTACTTAAATGCAGTTTGGAAGAACAATTTTATGTTGCTTTATATTCCTACTATATTTCTCAACTACTTTAAAGGTGCAATATGTAAGAATTTTCATTTAAAACATTCAAGAATCAACTAAAATTATCAACAGCAAAGTTAAAGTGAGCAGCCACTTAAAAAGAAGCAAGATTTTTATTTAGATAATTTAATTTTAATATTATATTAGGTGGTTATTATGGTAGAAACACTTTTGTCCACAGGGGGCTCCAAAAACAACAAAATAAAAGTCCCTTATAGGACCTTTAAAGACCAGGAACATTAAAAATGTCAATAACAATAATACCAGTGACAAAATAAAAAATAAAAACATTGAGTCAGTTCATTGAGACGTGTATGACTGCTGTGGTTGGTGGAACTCGCAGGACGCCATGATGATTGGTCAAATTTGCGGAAAACTAATTTGTCAAAACTGCAAGGTCGTGCAGAATTCATGGAGATTGGTTGAACTGGACTGCACAAAAGTAAGGATGCCCACACATGAGGGGCTGAATTTAAAATAGAATGATGATTATAAAGACATTTTCCAAAGCTTACAGGAGCTATAAATACACACACGTGCCTCCGCTTAAATTTAGAGCTGACAATGAGCTTCAATTTGGAGCAGGAACATGATGAGCTCTGATTTATCTTTGTGAGCAAGACACTGAATCCCAAACTTCTGGATCAGCAGTGATTCAGGAAGTATTCAGATCCTGTACTTCAGTAAAAAATACTCATACCACACTGTAAAAATACTCTGTTACAATTAAACCTCCTGCACTGAGAGTTTAAAGTAAAAGTGTGTAAATATTAACTAGAAAAAGCACTTAAATTATTAAAAGCAAAAATACTCAGTACAGTCAAATGTCACCTGTGTTCTACTGTCCACAACTCGCTACATCAATCATTAGCAAGATGGATATCTGATAGCTAATGTTAGCAGAACACAAGCTAGCAGGGCAGTTAATCTGCATCAGTTATTAGCTAGATGGAACCAAAAAGGGTTCTCCTATGGGGACAAGCCAGAGAACCTTTTATGGTTCTAAGAGTGTACACCATGATGACATATGACATATCGTTCATAATATTTATTTGAAGGACAGATGTTGCAACTGACCCCAAACCTGGGGACTGTTGCAACATATTAAAAATACATTAAGTAATTGAGTTTTGTTTATGCACAGAACAAGCCAACCTTGAGTCAATGTGCAGATGTTACAGATGTTATTCAATCTTTCTATATTTCAGTGTGAGCGACAGGGAAAATGGAACAATTGGCACTACAACAAAGTTTTATTCAACATTTATTTATTGTAGCCGCCTTAGTTACATGAAACAAGTCAAACTCCAAAAACAGAAATGTCACAGAAAATAACACAAACTGTTGATGAACTTAAAGTCAAACAGAGTCTGTTTCTAATCTGCATATCGTCTCTGGGATGTTTAACCATTAAAATGATTAATGACTGTTGTGTGGGTGTGTTGCTGCCCACGACCAAAGTTAGAGCTACACACAC
>JAJHUR010134121.1:19756-40859 GCA_027495735.1 Lutjanus campechanus
TAAATCAGCAAATAAATACATCCCACTGGAAAAGAACATGTCTCAATTAAATTAGATTCCTAAGAAATGAAAAAGAAATGAAATAATAAACTGGTAAAAGTAGCAAAAAAAAGTTAGTAAGTGCTGTGTTTTATGTACAAATTTCACATCGATGCACATGAAGGGGTGGAGGGTGTTCGGTGGGAGCCAAAAAAGAAGCCACGCAGGGCGGGGTGGGGACGGGACGGGACGGGACGGGGGTGAGATCATGCATTTTTTCGGTTTCCCACAGATGAGTTAAAAACGACACCCCCCTCCCATCTCTCACATCTGCTTGCTTTTCCTTTAAAAAGGTAAAGACGATAACAGTTACTAAGTATTCACATTTTCACTGGTGACAAAAAAATGTTACGTTTGTCCCAAATAAAGAAAATCAAAGCACATGATGGAAGGAGTCGTTGGTCTAAGTACAAGTTGGTATGGCCACGAGTCCACTCTTTTATTTTTCACCCCTCGTTCTCGAGGCCACATTCACACTGGCAGCTCAGCCTCGTCCTGTTTGTTGAAGGTGCTTTCGAGGAGTCACAGTTTTAATATCAGTAAATTTTTATCCAATGAAGATAAAAAGGCAACGGCCAATGTTGTCGGAGGCTCCAGCGTCGACGTTTCCTCCCTATTTCTCCTTCACTTCTCCTGATTTCAGCCACGTTCTGTTTTTCTTTTCATTATCAAAACCTGTTTCTGACTCTACATGTACATAAGCCCTGTACGACTCTATAAATCCTGTTTCTACCCAGAAAACAAACCAAACTTCCTACGAAGAGGTCATGCAGATTGCATTATGCAAGTTCACGCTAAAATTAAAAGTATTCAACATAAAAACGCTGCAGATTTTGAATCGATCATCAAATAAATCTGCATCTATTTTGATAATCAATGACTTGGTTTGAGTCTTTTTTTTAAGAGGAAAAAAGTCACAATTCTTTGATTTCAGCTTCTGAAAATGTGAATGTTTTCTGGTTTCTTTACTCCTCTGAGAGTAACCTGATATTTTAGGACTGATCAACACTTTATAGACCAAACGGCTAATCACTTAATCAAGACAATGATTGATGGATTATTTGATATTAAAAATAACTGTGACAGGAAATGTCCAAACATGTGGAGCACACGGATGCACGTCTGTGTGCTCCACATGTTAAGTGACAGGATTAATTAATCAATTGATCGACAAAATAATCAACAGATTAACTGACAGTGAAAATAATCGTTAGTTGCAGCACTGTCGCAGTGTAATCCTCCCTATTTTTGACGTCTCACGGTTGCCAAGTAAAGCACTAATCTCTATAAACAGATATCTGCATATGAATTAGTGTTCAATAACTGGATAAATGTATCAGTGAGTCCATCACAGGCTGTTTTTTTGGGGCTCTTTTTTTGGATTTTTGTCATTTTATTTTGCTAATGTAGAGAGAGAGCTGCTGCAGCGGCACACACCCACTCAGCCGGAGAGCTGGAGGAGGACGAATGAGAGGAAAACAGCCTGCAGAGCCAAACTATTTTCACTCTTTTCACTTCCAAAGTGGTGAATTAAGGATTTATTTGGACAGAACCAGAGTCGGAACAGTGGAAAGACTAACAAAGATGTTTTTTTAGTTTGAATGAAGTGTGTTTTTCAGTGAGTTAACGAGGCAATTAAACTCTTCGTTTCGCTCAGTTTTTAACAGGAAATGTACTTGATTACTTTGTGGCACAAAACAGAAAAGAGAAAAGAGTGAAACGCATCTGAATTTGGTGGAAAATAAATCTTTCATCTTTGATTATGAAATAAAAAAATATACCACCCAACTCCGATGTTACGTTTACACAAATCGGAGCATTACTACCCCACAAGTTTGAGTCTCCTCGCTATTGCACATAGTTTTAAACTTGTTCAAGACAGGATTGAAATGTTTTTGGACACATCTGTTAAAGGAGCATCTAAGTTTCAAGGCTCTGGTCGAGTGTTTCAAAACTTAAATTTCTTCTTTTTGGTTTTGACCATTCAAGTACACAAGTCAACACAAGCCCCAACGATCTATGAACTGATTTCACCACCAAATCTAATTTTAATTTCAGTTCTACTTTCATTTTGATTCTCATGAAGCTGTGCTTGCAGTTACTTGTTCTAACGCCGTTACCTCAAGATCATGAGTTAATCAGAGATCAGGAGTGCCATGCCAGCACGCACAGATGATGATTTTGACAACTGATCGTTTCACACCATCTAATATCATTTAAGGAGAAGATTGGCTCAGCTGCAACTCCACAAGTGAGTGAACTTCAGTAATCGTGATAAATTATCTTGTTATCTCAAGAAATCTGCCTTTTGTTTTCTTGGAATAACAACATAATTTAACTTGTTGTTAAGAGAGAAAATCAAAATAACAAAATAATGACATTGTGATCTTAAGATAAAGGAGTTCTCAGCTCCTGTCTCAGATATTTCAGTTATTCTTATGGAATAAAAATATGACTTCTCTGCTTAGCAGCATAAATCTCTTGGATGGTTTGCAGGCTGTAAAATTATCAGGGATTTTGATTTCCAATATCCAGACAATCTTTTCCCACGTGTTGTTTGAGATCTCAGATGAGGTGCCAGTGTAAATGTGGCTTTCCTGCTGTCAAATCCTCCTCATATATCCAGGCATCTGTGAAGACAACAAGCCAGCTCCACTCCAGTATTATTATTATTATTTTTTTTACCCTGCTTATCGTAGCTCCATGGCTACCTCCGTGAAAAAATCCTTCCGTGATCACATTTAATGCAAAAACAAGCCATCGATAGGAGATCTGCCAGTAACCCCCCTCCTGTTGCTGAATGGTACAGTCCACGGAGGGGCAAGGCACCCGTTAAAAACAGATTCCCCGGCCATCGAAGAGCAGTTTGACGCTTGAAGAAGTGTATCGTCCAGCACCAAGGGTGACGAAGGGATTGTCCCCTTTAAAAACAACTTTAAAGATGTCTCTCCACATTTCGAGGACGTTTCTGTAGTCCAGATGGCACAAAGAGCAAAAGATCCCGGTTTGCATTTAAGGGCCCTTATTCCCTTCATGGATGATCTTTGTTGGACGTTTAAGACGCCTACAGGCTGAGGAACTCGTTGCTTCTGCAGCATCAGTTGAAAAACGAGAAACAGCACGCTGAACACGGGTGAAGTTGTGTTTTGATTTTTCATACAATGCCTGTGTTTGAACCTGAGGCGGGTTTGATCCCTGATCGGTTTGACTTGAGACGGTGAGATACAGGCCGGGGCCGCTTCAGGTTTCCACGTCGACCCTCACGATTGTAGCTGCGGTTTGTGTTTGTGTAAGTGCATGCATGCATTTGTGCATTTGAATCTACTGAAAGACAGTGAGAAGAGGTCAACCAGACCTCTGCACCACACTGGCTGGAGCTGTATGATCCAAAATTTACTTAGTAAAGGGTTAAACATATTTTGCATTAAGGGTAAATCCAGCCCTGAATATATTTTCATCCTCTAAGGGGTGTGGTTAAACCCAGATAATGTTTAAACCCAGAATCTTTGCATTTAAACCTAGTGGTGGTTTGCTGTAGTGATTGTAGAGTCATGTGTCTCCCTGGTTACGGGTGTGTTCAGGCCTCTGGGAGGTGTGGGAGTGGTCAGACCCGTAGTGACGGTCCTGCAGCTCCAGTGAGAGGCGTCGTGGAGCCGCAGTCGTAGCCCACATCCACCACGGCGTGGGGGCCGCCGACCAGCCGGCTCGGAAATGGCTGCCCCTGCACCTGCCGGTCTCTGAAACTCTGGATGTAGCTCTGCATGGGACAGAGGAAGACTTTGATTAGAAGATGAAGGAAAGACATCAATAGAAATATTAATAAAACAAAGAAAAAGTAAAGTAGATCAAGATAAAGTAGTTCAATTACAAGGAAAAAAATGGAAGGAAAGGAGGAAGGAAATCCAAGAGTTTTCTTCCAGCAAGAGAGAAATATGTCACTGCCTTTATGGACACAGTGACCAGACG
This sequence comes from Lutjanus campechanus, assembly GCA_027495735.1. Classification (NCBI taxonomy): domain Eukaryota; kingdom Metazoa; phylum Chordata; class Actinopteri; order Lutjaniformes; family Lutjanidae; genus Lutjanus; species Lutjanus campechanus. The sequence goes on from JAJHUR010134121.1 coordinate 23,762, forward strand.
TCCTAGTCTGACCAGGACTGTCCCTGATTCAAGCTGGTTTTCCAGACAACCTGAGTCCTGACAAATATCTGTAAAACACCAGTATGTCCCGGTTTTCACCACAATTAAACAGGCTACAAGGGTTCAAAAGCATGCACTGCACCCTCAGATTAATATTCTGCAGCCTCAGTGGTCGCTGGTGCACAGACTGAGCATCTCCATTTAAAACAGAGGACAGAAACTTAGATCGTGGTTCTTTACCGGCGAGAGGACGTCCGTGTCGTAGCGGCGGATGGGGTTGGGTTTGCGGCGGTAGGCGGGCTCAGCGTGAAGTTGCTTGGCCTGGTGATGATGGTGGGAGGAGGAGCCGTGCTGCTTCTTCTTCTTCCTGCGATAGCGGTCGTCCCGCTGACGAATCCGCATCACCTGCATCCTCCTCTGCTGCCGGCTGATGATCACTGTGGAGGACAGACGGAGGTCGATGAGGAGACGCTCATGGCCTTGTTTTGATCTGCTTTTACTCTATCAAATTAAAGACAGAAGCTAGCTAGTGTCTGCTAGCTGCTCTGTAGATGTTTTGGTAAAGCTGTGGGTGGAGCTAGGGGCTCTGTAAATATTCCTTCCTTTCTGTAAACAGTACTTCTATGACCTAAATATTAATAAACACAAAATAACAAGAGTAGTTCATCATATTAGGAACTTGAGGTGTTCCATGACGGTGCCTTGAGGAGCCCAATCTGCACGTGTCACCAACATCATTAACTACCCTATGATGACGTGTTTGACACAGACGTACTCGTATTGACAGGAACGGCACTACAGCGCCTGTTTTCTCCAGACGAAAGTGACGTATATACTAATATACAACGTATATTATTTTCTAGAGGTTCTAGAGGTTCTGTCCCTGTGGATCTCCTCCCAAGCCCATCACAGCCAGTTTTCCTCACCCTTGGTATGGGAGTATCCCTCAGCGGTCACTTTCCACTGGACTATGACACCCAGCAGGGTGAGCGCAGGCCACACTCCGAGCACCACCCACGTCAGCCAGCACACAGGCTTGCCGGGCGCCGCTTTCATTCGCTCATACATGTACAGCACGAGGGCGAAGAGCTCCACAAAGTAGTCCAGTGCCACAGTGATGACCGCTGCACCGAACACCGCTGTGGACAGCGTGGTAAAGAGGCGCTGCCACTGCAGGGTGAGCACGGCGAACAGCATGCCCAAGCCAAGCAGCACGCCCAGGGGCACCCAGACGGAGCGCGGCGGGCTGTCGGAAAGCTCCTCCATGCCAACCAGGGTGGCCACAGCCACCAGCAGGCCCAGCAGCAGGCCCACCATAAAGAGGCCAACGCTGCGAACCAGCATGGTGACCAGGCCGCAGAGCGTGCCGATGCCGAGGCCGATGCCCACCGAGGCCTCCACGCTCAGCTGGGTGTCCAGAACGCGCTCCTTGTAGCATAGCATGAAGATGACGACGGAGCCGAACATCAGGCCCGTCAGGAACATCACCGCTTTGAAGCAGCGATAGCCTGAAATAACAGGAAGAAGCTTCGTTAACTTACAAGGAAAGGTTTAGATTTTTGGGATGGATTTTTCTGGTCCTACCCCGAAGCATTCTGAATTTCCAAATCAACTTTCCGACTCACCAAAGAAGCAGTAAATGATGCCGAAGAGACAGCACATGGAGCAGACGACAGAGGGAACCACCTTGTACCGGCCGCCGACCTCCTCGCAGCCATCCAGTCGCCCGGGGCTCAGCTCCTGGTCGGGCTGGGCCAGCAGCGTCTCCAGGGTGGTCGTCATGGTGAACGGGTGGAGGGACGAGGACGGAGAGAGGGGGTGGACAGGAGAGGTGGAGGAGGAGAGGTGATCAGGTGGGAGGCGAGTTACAGGGGAGGCTAGGGAGCACCACCCAGCCGCATGGTTTCACCTGTGGAGAGAAGACAGGAGAGAGAAGCTTTTTTAACTACCTCAGCTCTCATCGTATTTCTATTCTTCTTTTCTTACCTGCAACCTTGAGTGTCTTTAATTATTTTTTTGTATGACAATGTCAATAGTTAGACAACGCAAAAGATTTGGAGGAGTGGTTGAAAAATATCATATTTGTTACATGCTAATGTATGAACAGAAGTGAACTATCTCTGTAGATTTTAATTTAAAAGTGATCAAAAACTTCAGTCACCTTAATTAAAACACTTTCTGCAGCAGTACAACAATTGTTGTTGTTAGATCATAAAACTGGTGGTAAAATTTGAAACATGCTTGGCGGTTCTGTCGGGTCTATGTGATTTAAATTTAATGGGCTAAGCCATGAAAAACCACCGGCATGATTCAAAGGATCAACGGCACTGCCAGCAACCAAAACCCCTGCTACCCTGTTAATAAAGTGGCTTTCAAATCTGCAGCCGTGTAAAACAGATTTTGTTTTGTGTCCACACATACACACACACAGTTTGGCTTCCCCCGATGGCGGAAGCGGCGGATAATAATAGCTCAGATAACAGCGGGTGTTCAAGCTGGGTGGACGAGGGCAATCAGAACCTCTCGCTCTGTGTTTGATCAGGAGCCATTTACGGGGAACAAGAAATAACGTCCTTCAGGACACTCGAGCACAAAGCAAACATTTCTCTGATGTCTCCTTTTCTCAGCAATGTAATCTTTCATCAATAATTCTGTCATTCAGCCCCTGGTCCCTACGAGAGGTCTACCTTATCTAAAACAAGAGATCAATAGCTCTTAAGTGTTTTTTTTATAGTCCTAATGCTTTCCTCGTCCTTGTTTATTGGACTGCAACCTGCAACTTTGAGTGTCCTTTCAGTTTTTAGTTTTGTTTGTCAATGTCCAACAATTAATAAAGTATTCTAGCTTATCTCTGTTCAGTTCCTGTTGCTCTCACATATCAGCCCTTCCTTTTCTTTTTGTGTCCTTTGCTACAACCTCATCTGTATTCCAGTAAGGCCCTTCATTAACAGCACTTGGTAAATATATTTGCCTCGACTTTCTCCCTCTTTGAGTCTGCCCTTGTTTGTTTTTTTCCTGCATTTTTCAGCATCTGCCTGTGTGCACCTGTCAGGGGCCTGCAGCGGCACAGCGATTCCTGACATCCCGGCTAAATCTCACCTTGTTTCTCACCTCGTTTCCTGCTGCCTTCATCATTCAAATGTCTTTCTGTTTCCTCCCTGTCCTCCTTCACCTCCTTCCTAACCTCTCATCAGTCTGTCTCACTCAGTACACACTTCATACTAAGAGCAAAGGGCTTCATGCTGAACTCAGCTGTATAGTATAACAAAAACACATCATAAAGTTAAACAAAACTGACGAGAGAATTACAGAATTGGAGGAGAACACAAACTCTCCATCTATCCATCCTCTCCTCTTTTAACCTCCTTCCCATGCCTCCTCTTCCCTCCACCCCTTCTGGCTGTTTTCGTTCCCTCCATCTCTGGGTGACTTCAGTCCGACAGTGGAAGGTTTCTGGGTCAGAGGTGCTTACGCAACTTCTGTCTGGGAAACTTTGCTTTGATATTCATGAGCTCCCCCATCCCTCTCTCCTGTCCTCCCTCCTCTTTTGTTTCCTCCTCCTTTGCCCTACCATGCCCTCTGCTTCGATTTCCTCAGTCAATCTGACTCGGATGCCACTCCACTCCCTTTGTTTTCTCATCGCTCTCGTTACCTACTTTCCTCCCTCAATCTCTAGTTAATTACCTCCCTGAGGGTCGAGCCCTGAGGAGGTTGATCATTTGTTTGTGTCATGTATGGAGGTTGAAACTGGTTTGGCACGTTTCACAATGTATAAGGAAACCGGAGAAAGTGATCAGGTGTTGAGCAAAGTACTAAGTGCTGCAGCGTAAGTTGATGTAATGAGAGACAGGAGACGGTCGTTGATGATAGAAACCGTTTTCTCTTCTGTGTAAATAAAGAGACTTTTTGAGTCTTCTTCTGTCATCATTAGTTCTTATAATAACACACCAACCTTCCTGATTACAAACCTCAATTCCAAATAGTGCAGCAGAATGTTTCTCAACACATAACTGCAGGAATTTAGAGATTTTTGAAGAATTTTGCTCTCAAAACTTCAACAATTAGTTCTCAAAGGCTGACCGACACAACTTTCTTCAGAATGAGTGTATATTTACAAAAAGCAATAAAGTTTATCAGTTGGGACATTAATCATTTTGTCTTTCTACTGTGTTCAAATGAATATCAGTCGAAAAGCATTTGCAAATCACTGTTTTTATGTACTTTTTACACAACGTTCAGACTGTGTGTTACTTTAACATGTGAATCAACAAACTGTACAACATTATTACACAAGGCATTAAAATGTGCACTGGTATCTCTTTTTTTGGCAAAGATATTAATTGTTTTGAGCTGCAGAGACAATAGAGGCAAAATAAACAAGTTCAACCTTGCTGAAGACAAATGAGTGTGTTTTGTGTTTGCTGCTGTTTGTGGACCACTGATTAAACTGCACTGAGTGTGTGTTTGAGACCGAGGCATTTGCATTTGAATAGAGCCATTATGGAAAAAGTCAGTAGGAAGAGGCTGATGAATAGTGCAATAAAGTACAAAAATGGCTTTAAAACAATCTCAGACACGACACAACACTCGGATACACACGCGCCGAACAGACACAGGCACACATACACACAAACGCACATATTCTTTCAACATTTTTATCCCCATTTTCATCCAAACATGTCATATTAATAATCATCTTTTCCTGGAGGATTAGCAGGTTGCTGCAGAGTGACCTCGTGTGTGTGTGTGTGTGTCTGTGAGTGTGTGTAGAAGTATTAAGCCGTTTTGTACCGCAGATCAAAACGTGCAGTTTTTATGTTTGCAGACGGATCATCCTCTGGGAAAAAAAAAGAAAAAAAAAAAGCACAGAGAGAAAATAAACGACAGAGCAGGAGTTTCTTCTTCTGCTGTCCGAATCAGCAGCAGCAGTAACAACAACAACACGGTTCTCCTCCTCCCGCCCTGCTTCCTGTCTGTTGCCATGACGACGGAGGGATGCTGACAGACAGCCGGCAGTTGGCCCTGGTCCGAGGCCTGACCAATGGAGGAGCAGCTTAAACTCCCATAGCAACAGCACGAGAGCCAATCAGTGGCCCCGTTTGTTCCCCCAGAATGTGTTGATATGCGTCAGAGCGTGTGTGTGTGTGAGCGTGTGTGTGTGTGTGTGTGTGTGTGTGTGTGTGTGTGTAATAAAAGCAGGTTCTGCTACTATAGAAACTCTTTCAATTATAAGTTTATATTCCAGTTTTAATGTCTTAAAACACACAAACAAAATCATCATGAATACGTCACAACAACATGTTTTCAAAAAACACAAAAATTGAATTGTAAAAGTCTAATAGTTTTATACATTATTTTACAACAATTTCCATAATCAATCTATTAATTAACCTTTATCAACATATTATTTACTCTAAAAGATGTGAATAATTGTAAAAGTTATCAGAATGATTTAAAGTATTAAATTTCTGAAATGGGCAAAAGTAAAAAAAAATCTTTAATTCTGAGTTGAAAAAACAAACAAATATAATTTTGAAAAATAGGTTTATAATAGGTTGAGTTGTTTATTGTTTAATTTATGACACTGATTAACTACTATTGAACAGATCATATAATAAAAATCTAAAGGTGCAATTTGTAAGAATCGGCCACCTGTTGAATTCATACAACAAACAAACAGCAGGCAGCAACTCACCAGAGTAACTGCTGCTCACGGTGGCAGCTAGGAGCTCGTTAGCTTAGCAGCTAAGCAGCTAAGCATCCTATTGGCTCATACAAGTCTGAATTTACAGCGGCTACGATGACTCTGACCGCGGGGACAAAGTTCAGAGAGAGCAGGCTGGATGCCACAGTGACTCAGTTTCACCTCTTCAGGTATAAAGTGGTTTAATAAGACAGGATGGGCTGAAGCTAGCTGTGTTTGTGTAGTTATGTCTTGCAGAGTAACAAAGTATTTGTATTTAGTTACTTCACAACTCTGGTTGTTAGAATAAACAAACAAAACGACAATTCAGTCTGATTTCAGCAAATTCTGAGAATCTGAGTCCTAATCTGAGATATCCTGAGCTCTCCTCCTCTGCAGCGTCTGTCTGTCAGCCTATAATAAAATGAAAAGCCAAATTTAGTCTGCAGGCAGCAGATAATGTGAATTTGGTGCAGAGAATCTCCTGGTTTCTGTGTAATAAAAATGTTTTTGTGACCTTCTCGTTGCACAGTGAGCAGGCAGATCGATCAGCTGTTCAGAGACAATGAAGTGGAGGCAAAAAAACAACTAAAACCTCTCATCTCTCATCGTCTCACTAATGACCGACACAGAAATCAATGTCTGTTCTAAACAAACAAAAGCAGCGCAGTTTAACACGGCTCAGAGTGTTTGTGGATCAGTCGGTGAGACCCAGACACACTGACACAGATGTGAGATCGTTTCCAATGCTGACATCATCAGTCTGAACTCGGCGGCTGAAAAAGAGACGAAGCCTTTTCATGAATAAACAAAACAGAGTGTCTATTAATACACAGAGCACACAGACGGGCTGCATCAGGTCTGACCCACATGTCCGAGTCCATATAACAGCTCAGCTCCTTTGTTAAAGGATCTTTAGTGTTTGTTTTGAAAAAAAAAGGGCTGCTGACTGTTGGGATTCTACCCAAATGATGCTATCAAACACAAAACTAAAGGGTAACACACCCACAGCATATATCACAACATCGAAAACACATGCTGCCTCCTGTTGTTTTCTGTTTTCCCACACAGCCCCATCAGGTTACATCACCGTCCCACATCTCAGTGCTGCTAACGCACGCTGAAGCTCCTGAAAAGCAGCAGGACTCTCCAGATCGACACATCATCTCATGTCTGTACGGCGAGTCCAAAATGCTCTGTGGCAACGCAACATGTCACATGAGCAGCCCTGTCTGCCTGGTATACAGACGGCTGACCATCAGTCTCTCCTCCTCTGCTCGTGTCACTTCCAAACATCCGTGGAGAGAACGGTGCCGCTTGTTTGTCAGAGAAAAGTAAACAGTCCCGAGATGCAACCAGTCTGGTGACGCACCAGAACTTCATATCTGTCCTTAAATAAATAAATGTTTTCTGCTTCTGTTATCATCTCTCACTAGATTAAAAATAATCTTGTTTTCCGCTGCAAAACACAAGCAGAGGAGGAAGACGTGATTCATTTCCTGCATGTTAATGAGCTCCGGCCCAGACAGAGAAATGTCTGCCGAGGTACAACTGTGATAAAAGAAGCCTTTTAGTAAAACAGTCAGTCGACTTTAATCTTTATTCTGTTTGAGCCTGTTAGAAGAATCAGACTTTAAATCCAGCGGATGTGTTTGATGTCTCTTTGTCTTTGTCTTCAGTGTCACCTCGATGACTTCTGAGCGTCACAGTCTGTCTCTTGATCATTTTCCCGACACGCTCAGTCCCTCTGTGCAAATTTCACTTTCTGCTCAGTGCACTGAGGGCTGTGCAGGTCTCACAACCCTGTGACTCATCAAATCTCTTCATGATGTGTTTATTTAAAAAAAACGTTTTTTGTTCAGAATTTTCATTTTCTCTTCTGTCGGGAGAGAAAAGCCGGAGAAACGGCACAAATTCAGGAAACACAAACCAACAGAAGCATTCAGATTCAGCTGTGCTGCCAAGAACAAACTCTCAAATCATAAAATCCTTTTAGTTTTATTATTTCTGCTCATTAACAAGCTCATTTGTTCCAGCTGTCATTATTAATGAACTCATTAAGTTTGACTGGAGGTTTTCTTGACACTACAAATTAATTTGATTTTTTTTTCATACACTTAAAAGTTTTAAGTAAGATTATTAAACTAAAGTTATTCTGTGTGTGTGTGTGTGTGTGTGTGTGTGTGTGTGTGTGTGTGTGTGTGTGTGTGTGTGTGTGTGTGTGTGTGTGTGCACTGACCGACTCCCAGCTGTGTTAATGTTAATCCCCTCAGGGTCAGACAGTTTGACGCTGGGCGACGCTCTCTGACTGAACTCGTGTGTCGTTCAGCTTCAGCCAATAAAAGAGCAGAGACTCCTGTGACCTCATGAGCCGGCGTGTGAACAGCCATGTTTACTACGTCCTGCTCCGTTTGTCTGCTTGAGTTAATCTGGTGTATCAAAACTGGCTGGACAATAAATCAAAACAGAAAACTAATCAACAATTTTTAATAATTAATGATCAAAGTCATGTAGTAAAGCAAAAATGTCAAATGTTCTCTGGTTCTAACATCTTAAATGAGAGGATTTGCTGCTTTTTCACATCACTTTAACTGAATATTTTTGGGTTCTGAAATGTGGGAAATATTGAAGTTTTTATTCTACATTTATTTAAAGATTGGAGTTACTTCTCTGTCTGTGATACTGGATTAATATATCGTCTCTCACTGGTTGTTTTTTGGATGCAATTTTTGTCATTTTACTTTGCTAATTCAATGTTCTGTCTCCACAAGGACGTACGTCTTTCCTGTAAAGATTATCTTCATTATCAGTTAAAAAGTTGATCATTTTCTTGATCAATCGATTAGTTGTTTGGTCCATAAAATACCAGAAAATGAAAATTTGATCAAAGTCCAAGAAACCAGAAACAGAAAATATTCATATTTAAGAAGTTAGAACCAGTTAATCGATTGATCAATTATACGATAAATCATTGCAGCTCTTCTTAATTTTTCACCTCAGCTGCTTCCACCCTTTGAAGCAGTCACGAATGATCAATATCTATATGAAACTTCAGTATTTTTCAGCTATATTGCCTGAGCTTAGTTATAAATCAGAAACATTAAGTATTTACTTGTTTTGTGGTTGATTTATTCAGCTGTAACTTTCATCCCAGTAAAAAATGTTCTGCTTTTGTTCTCGACTACTGAAAACCAACAAGTGTGCCGAGTTAAAAAAACTTCACATGTGACCATCTGCAAAGTGCAACAAGTGTCTCAACTGTTGATGTGTCACGCAACAGATTTGTCAACAACAACAACACACAAGGTGACCGTGTGTGTCACAGTCGTGACTGATATCTGAGTAACAGCAGAGCGTCGAGTGACGTGACACAACCGACCGGCAGCAGGACTCTCCCCGCCGACCTGCCGCCACGTGACGACCGACCCCGCTGAGCCAAAAATGAGTGAACACAACTTCCACAAAACGGAACAAATATGGAGGACAACAGCCACGTGTGTAGCCTATAACATATATTTAACTTCCATCAATGTGGCAATAATAATTTTAAAATGTCTTTATTTCACAACAATGACCTGCTCACTGTTTGTTACGTGGTTATGTACCAAAAAATCAATAATCTGACTGATTTTAAATTATTTTAGTGATTAAACAATTTTTTTTTGCTCATCCAGAGTCTGTGACCATAGCAACGGTCTGTTCCTCATAGCAACTGTCTGCTACACAGAAATAACAGGCCTTAAAATAATAATAATTTTAAAAAATCTAACAAAGTTACCACTACGGTGGTTACCACGGCGATGCATTTTGGTCCTTTTGCTAACAAAGCGGATGACGTCCGCCCTCAAACCTCTGACTGACTGTGGTGAAATGAAAATGGCTCCAAACATCACTTCAGTTTAATATACTTGAGTATGTGTGTGTTTAATTACTCACTCGTCATTTTTAACTGGTGATTCAAGGTGCCTGCAAAACATCAAACTAAATGTGAGACGAAACCACAAACCAACAACAAATCTAAATATGAAAATAATCCCAACATTTGGCTGATTTCTTCATAGAAATCTTAGGAAACTGCAGCCCTCCTACAGACCAGGATAACCTCAAAAACATGTTGGTATATTTATTTATAAGTTATATTTTTACACTGTGAAACACAACATTCTGTCTCCTAAACCCCCACAAACAAACAGTCATTGTGTTCGTCCCTTGTTAAAGATAAATATGCAGCAGTTCCTCCCAGTTCTCTGTTTTTTTTCTGCTGGGGTTTGAAGCATGTGGGCAAAAGTGTTAAGAGGAAGGACAAACTGGAAAAGGAGAGCTGAAGTGAAAGAGAAGGGAGAGAATAGAGAAGAAAAAAAATAGATAATTAAATAAATAAAAGCGCCAGTGGCCTTCCCACCATGCTGTGTTGCGTAACAGCTTCATAATGCATTACTCACTGCACTTCAGCTCCTTTCCAAATTGTTTTGCATTGGCAACGAGTCCCATGACTCAAAACCGGGAGAAATACAAACCTACACATGTCCAAAAACATTTCTGCACAGGTGGAAAAACACTGCAGGTGCACAGCGAGGTGACGACATTCATGAAAGCATAAAGACTGCTCCTTTAGGATTTAAAAAAACATGAATTATTGATGAATTAGTTACTCATTTCATTCAGTTTAGTCTCTAATTGTTTATCTGAGGAGTCGTAGAAAAAAGGTGCAAATGTTAATCACAATTTCCTTCCTAGTTTCCTGTTGACACGAGAATTTCTGCAATTTTCAAATCGCAGGAGCAGCGAGATTAGTTAAAAGCAAGTGCAACTGTAATATCAGTCAAAATAATCACAATTAGAGATTTTTTCAGCCCTTGTTGTTGATGAAACTATTTATTCACAATAACTGAGTCCTGAACTTTGCCTCTTAATTATTTATGTATTTTATGAGCATTAAAGTTTGGATCAGGGTCGAGTCTACCATCGGATCATCGGGATCTAAAAGGTAGTTTGTCCCATCAGAGCCACCGTAGAGTTGTTGCCTGTTGGAGTGGAAATTAAAAAAAACGTGTCTGCTGGTCTTTGCACTTCGTCTCCATTCATCATATCATCAATTTCCATTTGGACGATACGATCAGTCTCATCTCATCACTGGTGTTGAAACGATCAGTTGGTTAATCAATTAACTGACTGACAGAAAACTAATTGGTAACTGTTTTGATCACTGATAACTAGTTACATCTCGGGCTACCACTAACTAGGCCTGGGTATTCCTTCAGATTTCCTAACTAGAGCCCAAATCAAATTCTAAAGTTCTGAAAAAGTTTTGTTGAGATAATTTTTAAATCTGTGTTTAAAAATAATTGAGTAAATGCACTGAGGTGAAAGTGAGTGATCTTTAAAATGTTTATATTTTTAATTTAAACTATTTAATTTTTACAGCTTAATATGAAAAATTTTCAAAACACATTTATTTAATTTCTTAAACTAAGAGATTCAAGTTTAAATCATCTGAATTTAAGATTATAAGTCGGCAAGTTGACTTAAAAAGTTAAAAAGTCTCAAAAATCTGTTGCAGTATGTTGCCTTGAAATCTTGTCTCAACTATTTTTTTACAGTGTAAAATGATTCTCAACCTGTAAAAATATGTAACCTATACACCAATTTTTTTTTTTAGTTTGAATATTTTGTCAACTACACTGTGCACGTTAGCCTGCATCCAAAGAAACCAGAAAATATTCACATTTAAGAAGCTGAAATCAGAGACTCTTCACTTTTTAAATTAAATGGATTATCAAAATAGTTGGCAGTTTGTTTGATAATCTGTTATTTATGATATAATATGATATAACATCAGCCAGAGTATCACAGTCGACATCACTGATGTATCTTAAAGACACAATCTGATGTTAAAGTCCACCAGACGCTGAGTTAAATCTGCTCGTCTGTCCATCACTGACCTGAGAAATCTGCCCCTCTGCCCGCGGCTGCATCCTGTCCTCATGCAGACCCTCTGCTCCCTCGTCACGGTGGGCAAACGCCGGCAGTTTTAATGAGAAAATGAGCCGGAGCACATGATGCACACAGACCTCGCTCTGTCTCTCAGTGTCGCTCACGAAGCCGTCCGAGGTAACAGGCTGCTGGCAGAGCTGCCAGAAACAGGCCTGTTCATGACGGAGCTCAGAGCGAGCTGCCAGGGTCCCGCGGCTCGCAGCGGAAGACAGAGTGTGTCACCGGTTTACATGTCAGCTTCCGGGAGAAAGACACAGAGGGAGAGAAACGGGGCTGTTGTCGTCAATCACCCTGCCGATAACCTGGCACGTCAGCCGCCATCCCTCTGCACATGTCAATCAATACGGGCCGAGGCTGCAGTGGAAACGTGACCGATGGAGTGCAGGGGAGGATGTGTCCGCTGCATCTATGTGTGTGTGTGTGTGTGTGTGTGTGTGTGTGTACAGTGTATGTGTCTCATCACGTGTCTCACAGGCAGGTCGGACAGGTTAAGACACGACATCCGAGACAATCCTGCAGACGTAACAAAGCAACGCTGCTTTCCAGGGAATGTTGGATATTTCCCACATGGGTGACTGGAATTAAAAATTAACCCAGTTTTTAACCTCCTCAACAAAGTTCTGTGCAGTTTTTAGGTTCCCCTTCGAGCTAGGAAGGAACACGTGTGCTTCCATGGACATTTAAAGTTCTTGGTAGAACCCCTCTGAGTGGGTTCTTCTTAGCTCCCTTAGGTGAAAAGGTTCTGGACAGATAGAACCCCCTCAACGTGTTCTAGATAAAACCCTTGGACTACAAAAAGGCTCTCAGTAGAATTCCTTTGAATGGGTTCTAGATAAAACCCTTGGCATATAAAAAGGTTCTTGGGAGAGGCCCCCTGAGCGGGTTCTTGTCAGCACCCTTAGGTTGAAAGGTTCTGGATGGAAAGCACAGATAGGCCTTTTCCACCAGCATGGAACCAGCCCCGTTCCAGTTCAACTAATTTTGGAGCATGTCCACCAAAAATAAACTGGCCCAGAACCCAAAAAGCTGGTTCCATGCTGGAACCAGAAGAACAGCAGCTTTAAAAATATGTTTCTCAAAGAAACAGTTTTGGGAAAAACAAGAAAAGTGCTATTTTAAATTGTAGTAAAAGTGACGATCAGGTGATAAATGTGTTTAAAGATTTGAACTGAACAAAAGCTCTGGTGTCTAAATACAAAAAGAAATATGATCTCTGTCTCTGTTCATGTCAGCCGCGCTCAAAATGAAACCAAATCCTGTGGAAGACGGGAAAGTTCTCATCTTCACTGGAAGAAGGTGACTCAACATCTCACCTAACAACGACACTCCGTGACTTGTGCAGATGAGTGTTATTTACAGCCTATCGACGGCTCGCGCCCACAAACACGCGCACGACTCCGGTGGATTAGGCACGACCGCCGGCGCCAAAAGGGCCGAGGCGTTCTCACACCTCCTCAGACGCTCGCTGAGCAGGTTACGTAAGGCTGAGAGTGAATGAGCTGCTCCAGTTATGAAAAAAGCATGTGTGGCTGCTGTCATCTGCTCTGATTGGACAGAATGTTGAGAATCTGCTGATGGGGAATCAGAGAGGAGAGGAAGAGGAGGAGGAGGCGGAGGAGGAGGAGGAGGAGGAGGAGGACACTGAGGTCTTTGTCCAAGTCAGGCTCTGTTTTCTGACAGACTGCTGAGAGGGCAGCATCGAACACACGCATCAAGAATATTTTGGTCTATAAAATGTCAAAAAAAATACTGAAACATCAAAATCCAAAAGCTCAAGGTCTTTAAAGGGATAGTTCAGATTATTTGTGGACATGGTCAGCTGCAACATGTGTTTTAGACACCTAAAATAATCAGTATAAGTTTAAGTGTACGATATATTTAGAATATTTTCACTAATTTACCAAAATAAATGGGTCCAGAACCCAAAAAAAGCCAGTTAGCAGGTTTTCCTGGGGAACCACAGTGTGCGTGACATGTTCTGCAGGTTGCTGTGTGTTCTGCAGCACCGTGTGCTGATTACACTGGTTCTGTGAGCTGGTTCATGAGAATCTTGAACAGAACCGGTTGAAGAACCAGAGCTAATTTGGTGCAGAAGGCCCAGAGAGGGTTCTGCGTGGAATCATTACACTGTAGAAGGGTTCTGTAAAACCTCTGGGTGGGGGTTCTGGGTGAAACACAGATGTTTGTAGGAACAACTCTCTGAAAGGGTTTCAAGTGGAACTTTAAAAGCTCAACAGGTTGTTTAATTAGAGAACCATATCAGACTTTAGAACCCTCCCTCCAGAGCCACAGAGGACATCATTCAGCTGTTTTCATGTAAGTTAAGTACGGTTCCTCATGACAAGTAAACTGAATGTGTAAAATCAGCGGACTGACCCTTTAAAACAGTCTCATCGATCGAAACTTGCTGACAAATCTCAAGTGAACTGAGAAAGTGAACCTTTAACAGGAAACATAAGCTATTAAACTTCTTCTTCTAAACTTACTAAATGTTCAGACATATATTTATTTTTAATTTTCGTCTGTTTACTCTGAAGTGTTTGTTGGACTTAAAATCAGGGATAAGACGGCGTTTAATCGTCTTCACGCTGATCGTTTGACATCAGTCTCTGCTGCGTCCGAGCAGCAGCGTTGATAATCCTCCTGTCTGTGTGGTCTGCTCACCGCAGATCCAGAGATAATGAGATTCGACTGGATGTTGTGCGTCGAGGTCGGCCGAGCTCCGGATTGAACAGCAGCTTTTACAATCAGGATGTCACGTCTTTGTTCCTTGTTGACCGACCTGTCCGTCCCTCTCAGGTGTCCTGCAGCGGCATGTTTGAGGACTTCCAGGAACTCAATACATTCTTACGTAACTGCCACCCTCACACAATAACGGCCTCTCTTTCTCACACTGTCTTAATCCTGCAGCTCAGTATGACTGAACAGGCCCCGAACAGCTCACTGTTCTCCCCGTCCACCACCGCCGCCGCCGCCCTGAGGGAGCCGCTCCAGAATATCAATGATGTTTGTTCCCGTGGAGGAGAAACTAAACTCAGGATTGCAGCTCGAATGGTAGCAGACTCACAAGAGAGGAAACAAACAAAACAAAAAAACAGCTGCTGGAAAAAACCCCACATTACTTCAGTATCTTCGTGTGATTTCAGGACACCGAAGGTTCAAAAGAGGAGACGATGACGTGAATGTGTTGAACCACAGAATGAACAGAACATTTTCTTCTTCTGCAGGATTTCATCAGTTGTCACACTAGAATCAGAGTTCATTTTCAGTTGACTAAATCTATTGTAAATCTGTTTCTAAATTCATTTCTGCTCCATCTGCTCCCATCATATTTTTAACATTAGGATATGTTCAGTGCTGGAAAATGACTGAAATTTAGCTGCAGTTAGTTTACAAGTAATTAGTTACAAGGTTTTTAAATGTCTGCTTCTCACAAAATGTTTTCCTGCAGTCTGTTATTTCGTCATATCATCACTATATTGCTCAAGCAGGGAGTTTGGAAAACAATGAAAACTCTGTAACGTTAAAGAGAATCGACGTGAAGATGTTGAGCAGAGTCGTGTCACGCAAATAAAACCAAAACTGCCGAGCCCATTTTTCGGTGTAAAAATGCAAAGTTGACATATTTGGTGTAAAAACAAAACAAAGTTTACATTTTTCTGTTTCAGAAAAAGTGAAGTTGACATATTTGTGTTAAAAAGTGTAAAGTTTATATTTTTCTGCATTAAAAAAACATGAAGTTTACATATTTTTGTGGAAAAGAAGAATAAGGTTAGAAATTTGTTTAAAAAAGTGTGACGCTGAAATTTTTAAGTGTATAAGAACAAAAGGTTTGTATATTTTGTGTAAAAATGCTTATAGTTGACATTTTTCAGCATCACAAAACAGAAAAACTTACATATTTTTGTGTTAAAAAAAGTAAAGTTTACATATTTAAAACAACCACCAACAATCAACTTTTTCAACATCAGCCTCAAAGTCATCAATGATCATGTTGATTCCTTAATAAATAATAAATAATAAAGACTAATTCATTCAACGTGGATGAATTATTCATTTGATTCACGTTATTTGTCCAAAACAAACAACATGTATCCTGGTTTGTGGCTCATTAATGAAGCAAATGACGCGGATCAATGTCTGCAACAATTAATCACATTCAGACACATGTGCAGGAATAACCCATGATCCTCTCTGCTCGCCCTTACGTGCCACCTCCAATAACAGCGCAGCACGTGTGATCGCGGGGTCGATGCCGCTCACAGCGTGCGGAGCTGCGATCATCAGCTGCCATCAACCCAATTATTTCCAGCTTCAGCGCTGCAGCGGCAGAGAATAATGAACCTCAGAGACATTTTTCCACTTGAGAGACTCTGGTTCGACCTCGCAGGCCTCAGACGTGACCCAAACATTGTTTTCACTCAACTGGTGCTTTAATATTTACCTGAAGATAAACGTCCACATCCTGTCACCTTCTCCTCCAGTGGCAAGACTCAATGAGACGACGGCAGATAAATTTATACAGCTGACCCTGACTTTTAACTCGCAGGCTGAAATGATCAGGCAATTAATCAATTATTCATTAAGTTAATAAGTGAGATGTTACTGTTCTTGTGTTGGACAAACTATTTGAAGATGAACAAGTTTAAATATTTGCAAAAATGTGTGACATTTAGTTTTTCTATGTATAAGAATGTAAAGTTTGAATGTTTTGTGCAAGAAAAGGCTAACGTTGACATTTTTCAGTGTAAAAATATAAAGTTTACATATTCTGGGTACAACAACTCATCAAAACATGTCGACACTAAAGCAGCAACAGATTATAATTACGATAAAATATTATTTATTCATTTAATCAATCAGATCTTCAAATGTCTTTTTCGTTCAATTAACAGTCCAAGACCCAAAAATATTTATGGTTATTGAAAAAACAAATAAAGGCAGCAAATTTTGCCATTTTTCTTAATAACTGTTCGCCTCATCAATTAATCTACTGATCTGTTCAGCATCACACACCATGATTCTCTCAACCCGAGCAGGTAAAAGACCACATTTGAGAAGAAACCAAAGTCCAGGATCAAAACAGGAAGTGGTTTTTTTTTATGTTCAATAATCCTGAAGCAGGAATGAGCATCAGTTTTCAGAAGACGAGTCCAGACTCTCCTGGAGCCGCACCGTCTGCCTCTCTGCCCCCGTCAGCTCCAACAACAGGCTCTAATACTTTGAACAAACATCTGGCCCTCAGCAGCCTGCAGGTCTCAGCTCTCTGTCTGAGGATCAACACTAATTAGCTCACGTCGGTGCACCTCTCATCACTGCTGGACCCTGAACGCCTCGTGGCAAACTCTCACATCCACACTGAGCTTCCTGCAGATTCTCAGACTGCTGCTGATGCTGGTGGGAATCACAACACGGCAAAAA
>JAJHUR010134121.1:40879-63143 GCA_027495735.1 Lutjanus campechanus
AGGACGGCCTGTGATTGTTTTAACCAACAGCTGGAGTTATTTATTAATGTCAAAGCTCACCCGGTCAGTGAAGGTAGAAGAATATGCCCTACTGTTCATTGAGCTGCGACGATTAATCAATTAATCAATTGAAAGAAAATTAGTTGCCAACTATTTTGTAATTGGAACAATTAATCGATTATCAAATTAATCAGCAACTATTTTAATTAATCGTTTTGAATCATGTATAAAATAAAAAATGTCCAAATTCTCTGATTTCAGCTTCTTTCTTTTAACATTTTCTGGCATTTTATGCACCAAACCACTAATCGATTAATTGAGAGAATAATCGACAGATTAATCGATGATGAAAATAATTATAGTTAGTTGCAGTCCTACTATTTTGATAATCATTTCAGTCATTTTTCCAAGCAGAAACAGTTGCTGGCTGCAACTTGCTTTTCTTCGTCATTGATGACAGTAAGTCTTTGGGTTTTGGGCTGTTGGTTGGATTCTACACCACCACTTAAAGGATGACACAGGAGTGGTGTGGAATCATGGGAGTTGTTGTCCTCACTATTTAACAAACACCAACCAGGTAATGTATTACAGTTTTATTCACCTTTAGTCACGTGCACCAACTTTCATCTTAATCTCTGACATATGTGACGTATCCTCTGCTTCTCCGGAGGTTATAGCAATTAGCAGCTAGCTAGCAAAGGCTAGCAGGAAACACACGGTTACCTTGAATAAATTATGAATTTTTCAGGTTTGAACACTGTTGTAGACATTTGGGAGATGATGTATTAAAGTTTTATTCACGTTATGTTTAGAACTTCCTTCCAAGTTCTCCACCAGCTGTAGCTTTCATATAGATCATAAAAATCACTTCCTTTACAGCTCCAAAGAACACCGTGAATAAAACATCCACACATGAGAAACAACTGGGTGAAGCAAACCATAATGAATATTATGCATCTTTAACACAAGCCAATGACATCTTACCATAAGTTCAATGAACCAATCAGACAGCAGCTCAGTATTTAACTGGTCATTCTGTGATTAAATTGATTAATATCCTGATTTGAATGTAACCATCAATGCAAAACGATGATTCATTAAGTGTCTCTGGACCTGCACAGCCGCCTGTGACTGGATGTGAACCAGATGACAGTGAAGCTGCAGCAGAGGAGAATAAACTCTGCATCACACTCAGACAGGCAGACGAGGGGGGGACGGTGAGGGTGGAGGGGGGAGACAGTCAGGGGGGTTGAAGGAGGATGTGAGCAGCACCATGCCGGAGATGTTGACCCACTGGCGGATCCGAAGCGACGTGTTGTGGCATTTCCACTCCCCTGGCGGGCTGCAGAGCTCGAGCCGTGCCGCCTGACTGGGCTGATAAGACGGCGCTCTGACACACAGTGAATACACAAAGACCTCGTGGAGCCGGTTCAAGGTCTGCGGGGGTTTAATCAGCCAGTGTGTCCTCTCACTGTTTTATAACTTCAGTCTGGAACGCTCACAACACGTCAGGGGCTATTTTTGACATGAAATGCTGTCTTTCGCCTGAATGTAACCTGCTTCTGGTTCAGTTAACACTGTCCTACATTTCCCAGCATGCCTTTCAATGACCTCAAGGGTGCATGAACCCAGTTTTCTTGCAGTGGGTTATAGCTAAACAGGAAGAGTTTTTTCAAACTACTTTAATCAAAATTCAACCTGGCTTGTAGCTGCAATGCATTCTGGTCTACTTCCTGCACCTGTGGGTGCAGAAACTCTGTTTCTTCTAGTCTGATAGATTTATCCCTGATTGTATGCGTCAAATAGCATCTTCAGACAGAAACCATCTTAGTTTGAGGGACTAACACTGCCTCATAATAAAACTCAAGTGTGTATTTTCATGCTGCCTTCAAATTAAACTCACATTCAGATGGTCAAGTTGTGAGAACACCTACGGAACGACAACATGGACACAAAACCAACAAGGCTAACGATTTAATAAGTTAGCAAGCAGGTCACATAATGCAGGAAATACAAAGACAGAAGCAGCTGCAAATATCATCATGTGTCTAATATGTTTTTATCAGATCCTCCAAATGTACGGAAGTACTGAACTAAACTGCTCAAGTCCCCTTTAATATTTTTTTCTGCATTTCAGCGTCATGCTCGTACATATGAAAGTGTGAACTTCCATGAGCTCCAGCACAAAAAAACACAACTGAAAGTCAGTTTACTCTGCAGAAAGACCACATTAACGGCCAGTTCCTTCATTGTTCTGTCACTGTCCTCGCTTCAAATGAATAAAGATGAAATCAGGCTCATCAGGCAGCGAGGACCCCCGGGTGTCTCCAACCTTCCAGAGCTTCTCACACGTTTCCATCAACCAAAGATAGAAACACATTAGAGACTCAAAGTTCATCCAGGGCCTTTAAACCCACATCACGTCTCTTTAACTTCAGTCTAGACTCGACTAAAGATCGTTTCTGCATCAGCAAGTCTGTTCATTATTGCTTCAAATGTGCAGCCAGTAAAAAGATTTTTAAAAATACGGAAAAATGCCACAAGAGATGGATTTAAATGTTCTGGCACTATAAAATCCAAATATATGTTCAATTTACAGCCATATAAAACAGACAAAGAGACAAACGCTCACACTTGAGAGGCTGAAACCAGAGAATGTTCCTGTCAGCTGATTAATCAATTAATCACTTCACTACACTGGTTATAATTCCAGATTTGATTCGTTTAATCAGGCAAATTATCCAGATGAAGCTCAGATTAAAACTGAGTTATGAGTTCTTGTTCAACACATGTTTTCTCTTTATATCATTTATTCTAGTCTTGGGTTCCTCCGGAAGGGCTGAGGTTCCACACAGAATGATCTGCTTCAGAAAAACCCTCTTTTGAAGAAAGGGTTTGTCAAGAGAACCCTTATCATCCAAAGAACCCTCTTTAAGAACATAAAAGGGTTCTTGTTAAAAGCTCCCAAGTGGGTTCAAGATAAAACACAAGGAATATAAAAAGGTTGTTAGTAGAACCCCCTGGGTGGGTTCTTGTTAGCATCCTGAGCGAGGGTGGAAAGGTTCTGGGGTAGACCCATGGAGAGGGTTCTGGGTGGAACCATCACACCATGGCAGGGTTCTCTGTAGAACCTCTGTAGACGTGTGCACCACCTGTCTGTCCACAATAAACTCCCACAGTGATCATCACAGAACCTGCAGTCAGTGAACATCTCACAATCAAATATTTTTCTATGATCATAATGAGATTGTTTGAGATGCCTTCAGGAACCTGTGGGATATCTCAGACATACTGATAGACGAAGCTCTCTCTGGTGAACTCATCATCTTTTCGTCCATCTATCTGCTGTAATGAGGAGCCCTGACTGACCCTGCTGGAGCGGCCATCCGGGTCAGACATCACCGACCGGGAGCGTCCATCACACGGAGCCGGCTGACCTCAATTACAGCCGCGATCCTCCACATTAAACACACCACAGTGCCGCCTGGCCTCCTCTTACCTCTAAACTCCGGGTCCATCATGTTTGACAGCAGGTGTGTGTGTGTGTGTGTGTGTGTGTGTGTGTGCGTGCGTGTGTGAGAGACAAAAGAGACGCACCGTGCGCGTTAATCGTCCACTCACCATCATCCCCGACAGGTTGACGACGCGCCTCGTCCGCGTTCACATGACGGCAAAAGGAGCCTCCTGAGCCCGAAACACCGACCATTTTCAACGTTTTCTACCCCGACCTGGGTGTATTCCCGTCGGTGCGGAGCTCCGTCTCTCCCCCGGCAGCCTGCAGGGCGGTGGATCCCCGACCTGACTACTCCTCCATGGGGGGAAAAACACACACAGACACCGGGCTGAATCACCCGGGATACATGCCGAAATATGAGAGTGAATTGGAGGTGAGGTGTCGGAGCATCCGGGCTCCGGTCAGGATGGATGGAGGATGGATGATGGATGGAGGAAATAGAGCCTCGCTCTCGGTGCGTCGGGTGAAGAAGGTGGCCTCCGCTGCAAAAAATGACGAGTCCGGACTTGTTAAAGCCTGCATCACATTTACTGACTGACTGAGAGAAAAAGAAAAAGTCAGGAAATCCCGCAGCGGCTCCTAGAGGCTGAGATTATAAATACATCCACAAACAACACAGTTTATTTTTAAAAATATTTAATTTTCTTTTTAAAGGCTTTTTATGTTTATTATTATTTTTTAAGAAAGATTAAATACATCAAAAATATCCACAGACAAACTTATTCTCCCCCTCTGTACCCCTCTGTAGTGTAATGGCTCCACCCAGAAGGTTCTACTGAGAACCCTTCATATTAAAATACAAAGAACCCTTGATGAAAGAGTTATTCAAGAAATTCAGCCAGCCCTCCCTAAGGTTCTTTCCACAATCTGTCCACTTTCTAAGGATTAAAACAAGAACCTAGCAAGGGGCTTCTCCCAAGAACTCTTTTATATTCCAAGGATTTTATCTAGAACCCACACAGGGTGTTCTCCCAAGGACACTTTTATATTATGGTACAAGAACCCTTGAGAAAAATCTTTCTTCCAAAAAAAGAAGGGTTCTTCAGAAGCAAATGGTTCTGGGTAGAACCTCAGCTCTCCAGGAAGAACTCTGTTGAAA
Organism: Lutjanus campechanus; assembly: GCA_027495735.1. NCBI lineage: Eukaryota > Metazoa > Chordata > Actinopteri > Lutjaniformes > Lutjanidae > Lutjanus > Lutjanus campechanus. The sequence goes on from JAJHUR010134121.1 coordinate 45,493, forward strand.
CCCATATTTCTCAGACCTTGTTTCTGATTGGCTGTACTGTACTTATTTATTTTGGAGTTGTATCTTGATGTACTTTTTGTCATTTTTGTTGTATTTTTTTTCTCTTAATTCTTCTTGTGACAAAATGTGTCACACATATGATTTATTTTCTCGTCTTTGTTGGTCTTTTTCTTCTTTAAAAGACTTGCAGAACTGAACATAAACTCCTCTGTTCTTCTCTGTGGGCTAAATAAAAGTCATTTTTAATCTTTTGCAGTGCACGTGGGAGCCGCACGTCGACTTCACGCAGAGTCAGATGAGCTACGTCAAGTTCTTCAAAATAAACACAACAGGAAGTAGGTTGTTCTCTTCAAAATAAGAGTGACAAAGCTTTAACACACCTGGTGGTACAGCCACCAGGTGGAAGATGGACTCAAATATTTCATTTAAAGGCCCAGTGTGTAAATTTTACAGGGTTTTATTGGCAGAATACGTCAGAAATTCAAAGTTTGTTTTCTCAGTTTTATGACTAAATGCGACTTAACTTGTTAAATTCCTTTTTAAATGAACAAACATCGTATGCGTACTTCATGGCACAATTTAAACTGGATCAAAAATATATATTTGTCTCTTGTCATTAACTACTGTACATGTTTTTTCTTCAGAAATAAGGTTGCATGGTGGTTCTTGTTGGTGGTGAAACGAGAGTTTTTGCACATCTGTCCAGCAGAGGGCTGCAGAGAAACATTTTTCAGTTTAAAACTGTTGACCCAGTTTTGATCTAACTTCTTTTTCCATGTCTATTTTGTATATCTTTAATCACAGGCAAGGAATAAACACTGCTTGCATTTTCCCTAGATGACTGAATGACTACAAGTATACCCTTAAAATAATCTATTATGATTCCATATGAAAAAGTTTGTGTCTCTCTAAACACCAAAGATTTAAACTCAAGCTTGGAAACAAAAGTACAGCAGATTTGTGTGTGAGCTTTAAGAGAAGAGGCCTTAAAAAACACATTAAAAATATACATCTTTATTTGTGCAAAAGCATCTCAAGCAGTTTAACAATTCCATTACACATGAAAATACATTTTAGAATTTACATAATCAGCAAAACTACATCTGAAGCAATAGTAAACTGATATTTTGTAATATTGCAGTGATTTAGTACGATAAATTTCTGAGTATCAGAGAATACACTGTCAGAGAAATGTTCATACACTCAACAACACACACCTACTTTAATTTCAAACAAGTTTATGTCACATCAGCAACGAGTCAGCAACGTGTCCCTGCAAAGTACAGAGCTCTGCTGACACGTGCACACACACGGGCACGCAATATTAACCTTGCCTCTGTAATATATAAGCAGTGATTATATTTGTTATCAATCAGAAGGCAAAGTCTAAACTTTCAGTTGAGAGATCAAGATAAAAGCCTGCGTGTGTTGAATAATTTAAAAGCATCGTGAGTATCAAACCTGCTTGGCTTTGATTTATCACAAATTGATTTGGCATTGAGTACTTTAACGAATGACTCAGCCATTTGTATCCTCCGGTTACACATTATTCATTCTTTAACATGAGTAATCTGTGTGCTGAAATCGTTGGAATGATGCCCCCCACACCCAGGGTGACAAATAACCAGAACTTTCCTTTAATGTGTCCCTCACATAAATAATTTATGCCTTTAATCAGTGATTTGTGCTGTAAAGGACAGTTCACCTCAAAATAAAAAATAGATATTTTTCCTCTGCTTTCTTTCTACAACAAAATCTACCAGAACTACTTTCCTTCTATAGTTGAAACTACTTAACCTACTTTCTTTCTGCAGTAGCTACCGGAACTATTTCCTTTCTACAGTACAATTTACTGTAACTACTTTCTTTCTACTAGAAAGAAAATAGTTCCAACATGGAACTGCTCACAACAAGGTCTGTGGATTATCTTGAATAACCAGGTCATGATTTTCGGACAAGACGCTGCTGTTACAGTAAGTTTTTAAAATGTATTTTATGGTACTTTGAACCATTTCTGCAGCTCACAGCAAAACTATCTAGACTTTGTGGGTCAAAGTATCAAGGAATTTTAAAAACACAGCAGGAGTCGGCATGAAGTTTTTGTTACTCTACTTAATGTTCAGCCAAATTAAACATGTCACATCCCCTGTGCACCGTGTTTCATTCAAAGAACTAAGAGTTCTGGGGCATGTTTTGTTTTGATGAACCTGCATGGCACACAATAAAACATCTGCAGCCAGTGGAAATGGTTTTCATAAACACCTGTGCTGTTGAGCCGTAGCAGCGTCCTCGTCAGGCTCTGGACAGGAAGCGCAGGTTGATTGGCTTTGAAGGAATGAGCAGGGTTCGAGTTTTAGGCTCCACGACCGGCGCACCGTCTTCAACCTGGACCTCATAGTGCTGCATTAACTGGAAAACGACACAGACTGATGACTGCGCTGCTCAAACAATAACCGTGTCTATGAATGAATTAAAAAATCATTTTTCTGAGGGGGAAAAAATCAGACATTTCTGTCAGTTTCATGTTAATGTGAGGACTGTTCAATCAAATCTATATGGAGCCATCACAGATGTATTATACAGCCTTTTACCAGTGCGATAATTCAAAATGATTGAAACAATGTGATCATGACCACTCACCCTGGACAGAGCAAAGTACATCTCCATCTCCGCCACCCGCTTCCCCACACAGGCCCGCACGCCGACGCCGAAGGGGATGAAGCTGTACGGGTGGTGCTGGTAGTAGCCGGCCGTCGCTCTGCCACAGTCGCTGCCGGCACGGAGCCACCGCTCAGGGATGAAGAGCTCCGCGTCTACAAACTCTGCCTCATCATGACAGGCTGCGTAATGACACAGATGGAACTGAGTCTGAAAAGAAAGAATAATAACATCAATATTTTTCTCATTTCTGAACAAAAGCACTGAATTCTGCAAATCACAATCATAAAGCTGAAGGGATAGTTTGGATTATTTGATGTGTGGTTGTGTGAGGAAGCAGAGGTGGGCACCAGCATGGAAGAGGAGACAAGGTCGGCAACAACAGGTATTTTAGCTACTTTTAAAAAAAGCAATATTAATTTATTTAGAATATTTTCACCACTTGCGTTCCTGTCAAAAAGACTTTTCTGAGCAAATATTGCTTTCTCCAAACCAACCAAACTTCATAGGAAAAAACAGTCATTTTACTTTGCAGAACACAGGAGTTGCAGGTCTTCCACTGCCTCAATCTGTCAGTTTGTTTGTGTTATTCTGCACTTTGGTGTTTTAAAAGCGTTAGTTCAGATTCACCGAAGTCACACAATAGCACAAACAAACTAACAGCTCAAGGCAGCGCTGGGCCAGCAACTCATGTGTTCTGCACGTTAAAATGACTGATTTTGTCAATGGAGTTTGGTTAGTTTGGATAGAGCTTCATTTGGCTTTTATATGAGCCTTTTCCAGCCAAAAAATCTGTCTGACATCAAGGTAAAGCTGTGAAAATATTCCAAACATAGCGTACACTTAAACTGATATTAATTTTTTTAGGTTGACCTTCTTTAAGTGGCTAAAACACCTTTTTCTTGCTGACGCCGTCCACAGCAGTACATTACTGGTGCCCCTCTCAGCTGCTTCAAACTGGGGGCGTCCAACAAAACAAGAAATCTCAACTATTCCTTTGAAGGAGCACTTGAGAGCCACAGCACAACACATCCTTTGTGTTGCTCCTGGATCTGCTTTCCTACCTTCTTTGGGAGCCAGTAGTTGGCCACGACCACCTCATTCTCTGAAATAAAGCGTCCGTTTCCTGGTACCACAGGATAAAGGCTGGTGGAGAGAGACACAGAGAATCAGGCTGCAGATCGGAGGAACACATACGTGACCTTGTGCATGCACTCATCTTTGTTTGTCTGTTTCTTCTTCAGTAATCTTGACAGTTTTCTGCTTTGCTTCAGCTCAGTTGTATCAGATGACAAAGATAAGAAGTTGAAACAGGTTTGTCACGCTACTGCACACACAGGTCGGGTCAGGTCAGGAATATTTTCAGATCTTTGAGCAAAATTAGTAACAAAAATTCAAAAATGCACCATTAAAAGTAAAAGTTCTACATTCAAAATGTGACTTAAGTAAAAGTACAGAAGTTCAGAAGTACACAAACTTTTGTTTCTTTTCCCCAAACAGTTTTATAGGCCTCTCATATTTATATAGCCTAGATGGCTATCATTATTCTTTTCTTGTGGTTTATTAGGTCTATTTTATATTTTATAAACATTTTATATTATTTAAAGGAGAAATGTGTAATATATTTACTGTAATAAATCATAAAATGACCACAGTGTCTCATCAGAGACTAAGAAAGCATGTAAAGTTGCAGTGTCCTGTTCTTCCTGTTCCAGGCCGGAATAACTGCTTTTGTTTGCCTGTTTCATGTTAATTTGAGTTTAAATTTATTTTAGACTGTATATTAAATTCAACATATTTAAAATACCGTCTGTGGCTCAAACTTGGACTGCAGGACTCATTTTTGGCTGAACAACTTCTACATATTTCTGTGTGTGAGTGTCTGAAACACTAATAAACACGTTCTTTCACATAACCAAGTCAAATTATTCCAGGAACACATTTTCTCTTGTCAGTGGTTCCTGGCTGAGAACAAACTAGAACCACTGTTTTTGGAAACACAGTGTACACTGTGGTGAACTTTGTGTCATGTAGAGAACATAGCAGAGGAACACAGCTTATCACATTAATATTGAAACAGTGACATTAGATGCACGTATTAATATAATGGCATTGAAATATCAGTGTTACATGTACTGATAGATTGCAAAGATGAATTAAGGTGTTTATTCAACTGCACTGTTGCATAATATGATATTGCGAAAGCTTTTTAGTTGCTCCAGGGTGTCTGACTGTATCTGTTTTTGAACCATTCAAACACAAAAGAGCTGTTAAATGTGTCTCAACCTCTGATTTCACAAGTTCAGCCTGAACACCTCATTTCTCCACCTGTTTTTTTTCATTCAAAGCCTTTTTGTTTCATCCCTGATCCTCCTTTTCCTTCCAACCTCCTTAAAACTGAGTTTATGGTCAAACTTGAAGGGAAACCTATTCTTGTTGTTGAAGAGTAAGATCCTTTTTGTTTAACTTTGTTACTGTCACCAAACCCACCAGACTCCACTGACAAAAACAGCAATTTTATCATCATCATCAAAACCATCTTCATTCAAACTCAGAATCTCAGAAACAGAATCAAAATAAAACGTCACAATCATCAAGGCTGTTTTTTCAATACTGGACCTGTTTCAAACATCGCTGTCCCCGTTTGCTACTCAAATGTTCTTGCAGTCTGACTTTACATAATTTACTGTGCTTTTCACCAGAAATAGATGAGACAGAAGTACTGAATCAGACTTTACGCAGCCACAAAAGGGGAAACAGACCAGACACAACACACATAATGGATGTTTTCTCAGCACTCACTTTGCTGGCTGCTCTGTTAATTTGAGCTGCACAAAGTAAAAGAAAGGAAAGTTTCAGTGAGCTCCAATATCTTCCCAAAGAGATGGTGTTAACTTACTTCTAGTTCAATTGGGGTAATGTGATAAAACATTACAAGACACTGAATTGTGTTCAGTTCTTGGCCTCACAGACCGTTTTCCTGCTCCTTCCTGTCCTTAGACGACCTGCTCTATATATTTCCACAGGTGAAAATTCCCTGGAAATCATCCAAAAGACCCAAGCTTCCCAGCTGTGAAGCACAGTGAAGGCACGGGCAAAGTTAAACTGTGTAAGGTCTTAAAAACACAGCAAACGCCTCCAGTTTAAAATGTCTTCACCACATATGCAAGTTGTTAAGATTTCAGAGCTATAATACATATTTATATTTATATATAATATAAATCTGCCTATAATAACCATGTTTTGTTACAAAACAAGGAACAAAAGTACCCTTCAGAATATTTACAAGATTTATAATAACTAGAACATTTGCATTTCTGGTGCTTCTCTCTGATTCTCCTAACCTGAGACGTGCCAACTCTAATACACCAAATACCTCATACAGCCACAAATAATCTGAAATATCACTTTAACTCTCAGTGGTTTCAACTTCTTCTCTTTTTAAGAAAAATAACACTGGGAGAACAGAAAAAACTTACAGAAAATAATTATTTAAACAAAAATATAAATACATTTTCTGGTGGAAATGCTCACAACTGCAGGGAAAATGTAGTTATAACAAACCAAAGAGCTGTCAGCTCACCGTAACGTCTCCTTTATGACGGCCTTCAGGTAGGGCATCCTCTTCAGGTCGTCTGTGGTTGGCTCCTGTGTGCCCGGACACACAGAGTTCACCTCTCTGTACAGTCGATCCTGAGCCGCGCGGTCCCGCGCTAAATGGTACAGCGTCCAGGACAGGGTGTTGGAGGTCTGACATCAGCAGGAAAAGAAGGAGAAAAACAGAAAAATGTGATTATCTGTCACAAAGCAACAGATGGAAATCTGTCTCAGTAATAATAATAACAATTTTCAAATAAAACAACATCAGCAGTCAATGAAAATGTAATAAAATGAGGAAAAGCTCTCAGATAAAAGTGTTTTCTTCAGGCAGCTTGTTTCCACAGCTTCAGGGCTCCGACTGTTAAAGCTTTGTCACCTGAACGTTCGCTGCACCTCCGGAACAGATAAAAGACGTCAGCCTGAGGATCTCTCGTATGCAACAAAGAGGTCAGACATGAGAAGCACTGAGGCCCTGAGAGACGCCACAAATCACTGCAGAGGCAGCATGTATGTTTCCACTTTAATTCTAAGTGCTAACATTTGCAAATCTGCCATAAACAAAGTACAGCCGAAGCTAGAGCTGCACAATCAATCAAAATATTATCATGAGCTTTGTTTCATAAAAGAAAAATGTGCTAATGACTGTGGAGCTGCAGAGAGGCCCTGGGGCCTCATTACAGAGACTTTAAGAGTCTGATAGCTGCTCTTATCTCAGTTCAGGGTGATATTAAAGAGTCTCCTCAGACCCAGTTCAGAATATCCAAACTAAATATGCTGTTGCCTGGAAAAACAAAGGAAAATGAGCTGGAGGACAAAAGATGTCTGTTATTTAACTTGTGTGGTCGATGATCTCAGCAGGTTGTGTGTTTTTTAACAGGACATCGTGCTGAAAGTCACTAATTTCCAGAAGAAACTGTTGATGAATAAACAGCTGCAACACGTCTTTCCTGAGTGTTAAAGTCTCCTCCACAAAAAGTGATGCAGCACATTTCAGTTTCAAGGGTTTAAAAAGATTTTCATCATGTTGAAGATGGTGTAATTCCCCTCCTGGACTTCACACAGGTCACCAAATAAATAAAAGATTGTGAAACAAATCCTGCAAATTTAACATTTATATCTGCAGTACATCTTTGATAAAGTTGCCTTAATTTCTTTTGTTGTTTTCTAGATGAGAGGAAATAAAAATAATAAGTCTAACTCAACCTAAATGCATTTACTTCTCATTTATAAAGTAAAACGTGCACATGCATGCGTCAGAATCAGGGCTGCACGATCTGGTAAAAAAAAAAGTCACATTGCAATTGTTTTGACTGAAATTGAATATGAAGGGAAATGATCAGTTAAAATGGTGATGATGTGATATTTATTGAGGTCTGAACCAAACAAACACGACTTTCTTTCATCGGAGAACAAAGATCATTCTTATTATTATTTATATTGTTTTGTGTGCTGTATAAAATAAAATATAATTATTGTGATAAACTGTGCAGCCGTAGTCAGAATGTAAGTTGATGCTGAAGTGACATAAAAATGGTCGGAAATGTTCATTTATGCCCAAATTCACTCTTCCAGAGATCTTTAGACGAGGCTTATTTTGAAATGGGTCATGATGGTTTGTTATTTTTTTAAAAGCGAGTTCCCACAAAAATAAAGTTTGGGAGCCACTGTTCCAGATCAAAACGGTCCATTTGACGGCTTCAGTCGAGATTTTTTGTTCCACGCTGTTGGAACTATGTGAGATAACTCAGATATAACAAAACTCAGACTCGCAGCTACAACACCACCAACAAGCCACGACTCCACCTGGGAATGCAGCCAGACGAGCTCTGCGACCGCTCGTACGTGCAACGACAAACCCAGCTGTCATCATCGCTGTGATGCAGTAGAGTCTATTTCTGGTTATTTGCTGCAGGGAGCTTAATTTCACAGCTGAAATGAAGACTGATGAGAGTTTTATTGGCTCTTACAACTCTCAACATCTTTACTGACTTCACAGTTAAGTGAGAGAGAATCTGAGAGCTGCCTGAGCATGTATGCTGCTTTATTACCAACACCACAAAAATATGTTTGCGTCCTGAGTCCAATGACAAGTTGTTGCTCTGAGTGGAGCTGTGAAAACCACGTCAGCTGACGTCCTGTAAATTCATCCTTTGTTTCACCGTAATGCAAATAAAATCCATATTTGTGTTTTCTTGCCTGGCAAATGACAAACTGGTGAGAGCTGCAAGAGGCTTTCAAGGTAAAAAGCTCTCATTAAATATTAAAATCTGAAGACCAGCCCTGATATGTGCCTGTCTGAACCGGTACCATCGTCTCACCGTGTCGACTCCTCCCAACAGCAGCTCGGTGACGCTGATGTACACCTCGGCTCTGGTCAGCTTGTCAGAGGACAGCAGGTAGGTCAGGTACATTCCCTCTGCCTGCTCGCCGCTGCTCACCTGAGCCTCAATTTCAGCGATCCTCCTGTCGACGAGGGTCTGAGCTGCCATGAAAAACAAAACAATTAACCATCTTTGTATAAAAATACAAAATCTGAACCTCAAATGTTTCCTTGTGCTGTTTCTGTTGTTTCATACCTACGTAATAGAGGTCATCCCAGGCCTGAACGAAGCGTTTCCAGAAGGGGAGGACGCCACGGGTCCACTGAGGGAAGAGGAGCACAGTCTCAGTCAGCGTCAGCATGTTATTGGTGGCGGCGATGAAGCGCAGCGTTTCTTTGGGAATCTCCTCCTGCAGGCAGCCCAGCCTGGTCTCAAACAAGATGGAGGAAATACCTGCAGGAGGAAAAAAAAGGTTCAAAAGAATTTTAAAAAACAACTGCTTCCTGAACGTCAGACGTCGTTATGAGTGAAGTAACTCCCACCTTCAAAGCCGAACTTGTACAACTCAGCAGCCATGTCTGAAACAGTGACCTGGTCCTGACTGCGGCTTCGCAGGAGTTCGATGCGTTGCAGCAGATCTCCGACCACCTGGTGGATGATGGGAGCGTAGGCCGACACCTCCCGCAGCTTCAGCATCTTGGGGTTCAGGACGCTGCGGATTCTGTACCACTGTGGTCCTGTGCTAGAAGGCGAAACAGCGTTAGAGGTTTCTTCAGATTGTAAACTCGAGAGGCACCGTGATGGAGCCCTGAGGAACTCCTTCACAAGGAGAAATTAAAGCCGAATGTTCGCTGACTGAGTTAGTGTCTGTTCTTGAGTTGTAAGACATCATAAATAATCTTTCAGAAGGAGTAGATGTTTGTTACGGTTAAATTGAGCAAAATGTGAATGGAGTTTGGCAGCAGTGAGACAGGCAGTCAATTAGCATCAACCATAGATCGTATATTAAATAAATGTCACTCAGTTTCTATGGGTCTGATTCACTATTTTAATTGCTGTACTAATTTTTTGAACATTAGGTTCTTTCATATTTCCCCTTCAAATAAAATACTTTGATAAAAAACAGAGTTTTTTGTTTTGTCTGTCTCCACTCACTCTACGTGCAGACCGTAGGCCTGTCCTCTCAGGTCGCGGTACTCCTTCCAGTGAGGCAGCAAGGCTCGGACCGGGTAGCGTCCCTCCTGTCTGATGACCTCGGCGATGAGCTCCGGAGACGCCACATTGACGATGTCGAACGGGCCGAACCTGGAGCGCCAGATGGGCCCATAAAGACTCTTCTGTAAACCCTAGAAAATAACGTCAGACAGTAAAATTAAACAGGTAAGATGGAGTTTAAAGTAACTTAAGTACAGTTACACAAGTGCTGCACTTTAGGATCACTTTGAGGTACTTTTACTTTATTACATTTTTACACATATAGTCATTAGTTAGTAGTTACTTTGCTTTTCAGACTAAAATAACAAATCAAAACATAATCACCTGTAAAGGAGCATTATTACACTGCAATCTTTATATTTTAACTGATTCAACATCTGAAAACTTCCTCCACTTACTGACAGGTGACAGGAGAAGAATTAAATCTGCCCTCTGACAGGTGGTAAAAATGAGTTATTACCCAAACTTCAGTACAAATGTCTGTGTCAAGTTGAACGTATTTTTAAATCAAGGTTTCTGATCAGTCTGTACAGCTCCAGGTCGACTTATTACTACGACATTGTGTTTGTTTTTTTTTAAATTGACAAAAAAAAAAAGTTCCTGCAACATTTCCTGTTATTATGAATTTTGTAGGGAAATATTTCTAAATAAAAATAATCATATCTTCATCTTAAAATGAACTCATTGGAAATTATTTACAAAAAATGTGTATCTGTAAAAATAAACACCAGAAACAACAAAGAGAGATTCTGGTGCAGCCTGACAAGTGTAATTTATGACCCTCCAAGAGCTCTTGTGTAACAAATAACTTCACACATTTTGCATTAGTGGTTATTGGCTCGATGTTTATTGTTGTTAAAGTGTGATCAATACAAGTTTTTCCCCAAAAACACATTAAAAATAAGACTTAACTAAAAGTCAGTTTTATAAAAGTTAAAGTTCGCCTCATAACTGAATCAATTTAAGATATTTTCAGGCCAAAAAACATTATTATTGGATTTTTAATGACCTGTAGAAACCCTGATTATATTTGTGCACAACAAACATGTACAAAGTTCTTCCTGTGGAAGATAAACAACCGAATCTAGTATATGTACATAAATGTTACAGACTTCCAAATATTTATCTGCAAATTTTCACATACAGCTTTAAATATGTTATGTGTCTCATAACAGATGTTTGTTTTGGTTCATATTTTAATAACGTTGCTAGATAAAGATTTTGGGAGCCTTAAATCAGTGTGCGGATACTTTTTTCTCTGTTTGAATCTCCTGATTATCCGGCACCTGACCTAAAACAGGATTGGATGTGGGCACAACTACTCTGCTTTTCATATTTTAATAATCACGTGTGTTTTAAATAGTCAACTTCTTTCTCTAATAAAAACAAACTCGGTTTTAATCACTGAGGCTGTTTCAGGCTGTTTTTGTTCTGACTGTCAGTGAAGATATTTGTTGACTCTGATTTTCAGGTCCTGACTTCAACAATAAGTGACTAATAATCAATAAAAACAGATCTGTGATCAGCTGTCTGTGTACCTGCAGTAAGTGGCTCTTGTCAGCGTATCCTTTGACCAACAGCCAGTACAGAGTTGTGGATAAACTGGGTCCCGGCAGCTCATCGATGCTCTTCAGTTTCTCCGCCTCAGTTGTCGCCTGGACGTTCAGCTTCCTGCTGCTCGCTGCTGCAGCTGAACCTCGGAGCTCCGCACCGGGACGAGCCGCCGGCAGCGTCCGAGCACAGAGCGCCGCGAGCCGGGGAGCCCGAGCTGTGACCGCCGGGGAGACCATGGTGCAAAGTGTGTGTCTGAGCTGAGAGACACAGTGTGGAGCAAAGTGTGTGTGTGTGTGTGTGTGTGTGTGTGTGTGTGTGTGTGTGTGTGTGTGTGTGTGTGTGTGTGTTTGTTCACCCTCTGCTGGGAGATGGTGGTGCTGCAGGGTTTTGTTTCTTATTTTTGTTTTCAGGGTGAGTTTGCTTGTAAAGATTTAGTTTAATACAAACACTCACTGTCATGTATTGTGTATGTATATGTCAACATTTCTATATCATACTCACTGTTTTATTTCCTCATGTTTATATCTTGCTTATTTATTCATTTATTTTATTTTTTATTTTTTTTAATGAATGTTTCTTTCAATTCTCCTCCAATAATGCAACAATGCAGCATGTAAGACAAGATAAGATAAGATAAATTAATCCTTAATATTATCTAATCTCACCTGCTAATTTGTAACCTGTATGTTTTTATTTTTATCATTCTTAATTTTGTGAGCAGACATCATCATTTCAGTTAGTTTTCTTTTTCTTTCTTTCTACGGCCTAGTTTTTATTTATATATCACTTCACTAAAATGTTTCCTCAGTCATAGTTAGTCATAGTTATAATAACTAAACACTTGCTTGTTTGGTTTGTTGTGTTGTTGATTGATAAATATGTGCTGTAAAAAGGGTGGCTGATATAAGCTGTACACCTTTTTCGGACTGCAGAAGTGTTTAGGTTGTGTTAAAGTAACAAACCGTTTTGCACTTTTTGAGTGTCTGCTATTTTCTGTAATAACCTATGAATTAAATTATTATATGATTATATAAATTTAATTTAAGAAATTATATGAATTTGTAGATTAATGCATGATGTTTTTATTTCTATTTGCAGACCGAAATAAAATAAATTCAATTCAATAATAACCTCTGAAACTTTTCAAAAAATCACGTGACTGCGTGAAGATGCTCGAAACTTCTTTTATAAGCTTATTAAAATATTGACCTGGGGTGTGATGTCGACGTAATGTAGAGAATACTGTATAATGCTAACTTTATCTCTCTATTTTTAAACTTAATTTCCAAAACGTCCGCTCAAATGGGTGTGAAAAAATAAATAATCCTTGTACTACAATTATATTCGTGACATAATTTGATTTACACGTTTTGAATTTAAAAAAATGTTTTTTAAAAATCGCCTCTAAATGAATTTTCACTTCTCTTTTGTGCTGCCTTTAACTCTGACAGCTGAAAGGTGAGAGCGTTTATAAACTGCGCTGTCTTCACTGTCATATGGCGCAGCTACATCTCTATGTTGAAGGTTTTATTTAGAAAGAATTTACAGGAAGTGCTACTATACTATTGTGTTAATCGTGGTTGATTAATGCCCTCCAGTGGTCACATAGCGTAACTACAACTGTCTAATTTTTTAAATAAAACTAAACATAATCTGAAGTTATAGAATAAATATAGTGAATAAATGTATTTACATGAATAAAATATTAAAGCGCTAAAGCATTCTAAATAAATTAAATTATATTAAATAACAGATTAAACAAAAACACAGACACTGAGTTACTTTATGTTCATATTGTAGGCATTGAGACAAGTTTTTAATTTTATTAATCAGCGCAGAAATAATAGTTTGTTGTAGTTACACTCATGAATAGTATTATAGTAAGAAGAAGAAGAAGAAGAAGAAGAAAATGTATCAGTCCTGTTTTGGTCAAAGAAGTCAAACCACATTTAACTTAAATTGGACATATTTTCAAACTGACGTCTTATCTTTTTTTTCCCCACATGATTTTGTGGTTTAATATCATTTTAAGTGCAAAGACTCACGCCAAATACAGGGCTTTGGAGGGAGTTTTGGGTTGCTTGTGTAATTGTTTTAAGGGAAGAAAGAGAGTGAATTTATGTTTTCCTCATATTTCATGATTTGAAATTTTTTTTTTTAGCAATATTTTTGAAAATGTTCAATACAGAACAGTCGTGCTCTGCCTGTATTTTCACCAACAAACAAATCACTACAAACAACACAGTAAATTCATGATGTTAACAAAAGCTCGCTCCATTAAATGACTCTCATTAACTTGCATGAGAACACATTACAGTGTCAATAATAGAGAATACAATGAGAACACTGCCCTCTGCTGGTCACTGTGCGTAACTACATGGGTGCTTTATGTTTTTTTTTATTAAATTTAACCGGAAGTAATGCTTGTATGAAATGTGTCTAACTTCATACTACAATTGCAGTTACTGGCAGCGGCCACAAGAGGGCGCCAAACCAGTCGCCCTGAATGTGATATTACTTTGACACAATGATTAGTAATTAATAAAGTCCGACTTATCATTCATTTGAATGTTAAGGTAGTGGAGAAGCTCGCTAGGTCTAACTGTAGTTTGACTTACCCTGTCGCCCACACCGTTGAAGTCCTTCATCCCTAATTAGCTTACCACATTAGCCGAAGCTAACAAAAGCCTTCTTTCACTCCGATCTCCCATTTTTGCTCAGTAGGAACAGGTTCAGTACGTTTCGACCTTCATTACAAATAGGTTCTTCACTACAATCAAGTCAAACACGCTCACAAAGTAATAATTCGGATGAAATATAATCAAACCCACCGCTCTTTTTAAAGTACTTTTTTTTTTTTTATTTATATAAAGTTAAACCGGAAGTTCTGATTGTATGTCATTGCGTCTGACTTTATTAACCTGTTGTTGTAGTTGCCGACTGTGGCCACAGGAGGGCACCAAAGCCCATGCTCTGAATATGATACTACTCTTAATTATGGATTAATAATTAAATACTCCGTTTAGATTATTATCATTATTTTAACATCATAATACTATTGAAGAAAGACACCAAGAGCAAGTGCACAACCTCGCTTTGGTTAACTGAAGTTTGGTTTAGCCTGCTGCACCACTGTAGCCTTTCGAGTCTGCCAATTAGCTTACACAACATTAGCCGAAGCTAACAAAAAGCCTATTTTAAGTTCTAATCTCCCACTTTTGCTCAATAGAAATGATTTTAATATTTGTCGTACATCTTAGTACAAACAAGCTCTTCATTACTATCAAGTCAGACACAGCCGAAAGTTAAATTTTCAGTAAAAACTTGAAAACTCAAACTAAAATTAAACCCACCGCTGTTTACATGGGTTTTAGTTGGGATGTTGTAACAGGAAGTCGTGCTTGTATCTTATTGTGTCTAACTTTAGTAAAGTGTAGTTGTAGTTGCTGGCTGTGGCCACAGGAGGGCACCAAAGCCCATGCTCTGAATATAATACTACTCTTAATCATGGATTAATAATTAAATACTCCGTTTAAATTGTTATCATTATTTTAACATCATAATACTATTGAAGAAAGACACCAAGAGCAAGTGCACAACCTCGCTTTGGTTAACTGAAGTTTGGTTTAGCCTGCTGCACCACTGTAGCCTTTCGAGTCTGCCAATTAGCTTACAACATTAGCCGAAGCTAACAAAAAGCCTATTTTAAGTTCTAATCTCCCACTTTTGTTCAATAGAAATAATTTTAATACTTGTCGTACATCTTAGTACAAACAAGCTCTTCGTTACTGTCAAGTCAGACACAGCCGAAAGTTATATTTTCAGTAAAAACATGAAAACTCAAACAAAAATTAAACCCACCGCTGTTAACATGGGTTTTATTTTGGTTGTTGTAACAGGAAGTCGTGTTTGTATCTTATTGTGTCTAACTTTAGTAAAGTGTAGTTGTAGTTGCTAACTGTGGCCACAGGAGGGCTCCAGTGCACCAAAACGCATGCTCTAAATATCATATTACTTTTTTTTACAGGGATTAATAATGAGCTACTCTCTCTTTTTTTGTAGTTGTTGTTGTTTTTTTAATGTGAACATCATTATACTACTAAAAGAAAGAAATAAACAGCAAGTTCACTTCAGTTAATTATAGGTTGGGCTAACTTGTCGGCTCATCGTTGTAGCCCCTCGATTAGCTCTCCAGTATTAGCTGAAGCTACAGACAGTCTACTGAATAATCTCCCGCTGTTGCTCAGTAGAAAAGGGTTCATACGTGTCGTCCATTTTTATACAAACAAGTTTTTCACTACTGTCAAGTCAGACACAATCGTTAGATGAAATTTTTAATAAAGAAAAAAACCATTCAAACAAACTAAAGTCAAACCCAACGCTGTTTAAATAGATTTTATTTTGACTTTTGCAAACAGAAGTTGTATTTGTATATGATTGCGTCTAACTTTAGATAAGTGTAGTTGCAGTTATTGGCCATGGCCACTGGAGGGCACTACAACTCTTGCTCTGAATATCATATTACTGTATTAACAGGAAATAATCATGAACTACTCGGGTTTTTTTAAACGTCATTACACTATTCAGGAAATAAACCAAGAGGGAGAGGGGAGAAGGTCGCTTTGGTTAATTGTAGTTCGGCTTAGTCTGTCGGCTGTAACGTTGTAGTTCTTTGATTATCACAATTAGCTTACAATATTAGCCGAAGCTAACTAAAGCCTACTTTATCTTCTAATCTCCTACTTTTACTTAGTAGAAAGGGTTTACTACGTTTATTCCATCTTTATACAAGTTCTTCACTTCTGGCACACATACTCTCAAAGTGATACTTTCGGCGAAAAATATTAAAACTAAAAGTAAAATCAAGCCCATCGCTGTGTGTCACTTCGCCTGACTTTATTAAAGTGTGGTTGTAGTTACTAACTGTGGCCACAGGAGGGCGTTAAACCCCTTGTTCTGAATGTGATATTACTTTGGGGCTTGAAGTTAACAAAACCTACTTTGTAATGATTGCTACTAAATAATGATTGCCAGTGTTAATAACTCGCTGGCTGGCTGCTTCACGATCAAGTCGCGGTTGCTCGAGTCTCCCCATTAGCTAAATTAGCCGTTTACTGTACAAGAGCCGTTAGCCGAAGCTAGCAAGGATACAAAAAAATAGCAAACCTTTCCAACTTTTTATTTTTTTATTTTTATTTTTTTCTAATTTTATTTTTGTTGAAAAAATATGTGATGCTTTCTCCGTCCTTATACACAGACGTGCTCAATTATCACAGTTAGACATGGAAACAATAAACGTCGAACTTTTAATAAACATAGACGTAGTTACAGATCATGACCACTGGAGGGCAGCATCAAGTGTAAAGACAGACACAATCTGCCGTACTCACACTTCCGGTGAAGACATTGAAAATAAAAGCTTCAAAATAGACAAAGCACATTCTTTTTAAAATTAATTTTCTGAGGTTCATACTAAGTTATATAAAAGAAAAAGTATCACTTTAGTGCTATAGTGTCTCATCTCAGTTTTTTTAGTTACTTGTGACTAAGTTTTAGCATTTATATAAGATATAAAATATAAACATTGTCACTGTTTTTGTCCTTTCTCCATTAAAATGAAATCAAGCCATCAATTTTCTGTAAACTCAGAAAAGTAATAGCACTTATTGTTGTTCCCGATTGACCTAAAAAGTTTTTAAATGATAGCAGTAATTTATAATTGACTGTCCATCATTTTCTCAATAAATCCATAAGTCTTTTTGGTCCATAAAATGTTGATCACTGCCTAAAATCAAGAGAATTTGGATATTTTTTCTATAAAAACAAAGTCTTTAAAATCCTTGTTTGTTCCACATCTGAGCAGACAAAAAACACACACACTCAAAAAAAAAAAGGCAAACCCAAATGTGAAATAAATATCTTTTATTGTTTTCATCGTCATAGTCATAATTGTTGTAATTATGAACACAGAGCTGTCGCAATACTCCAGAATTTTTTTTGCCAAAAAACAGCAACCATTCAACGGCACCGCTGCGTCTCTCAGGACCCAACCATGCATAAAATCTCCCATTTAAAAAAAAGTAAAATAAAAAATATATATTAAAAAATTATGCGTACCACTGATATACAGATCTGATATAAACAGGCGTATTGGTCACAAACCAATTAGAATTATAAACATGGCTTCTTTTACAATACACAGAGACCAAACATGTGGGATATAAGTGGACTTTTCTTTTTTTTTCTTTAAAAAAAAAGGGGTACATTTTCATATTATACATTTGTACAGGATTTTTTTAATTT
>JAJHUR010134121.1:63163-84785 GCA_027495735.1 Lutjanus campechanus
ATGTGGAGAAGAGAGTGTGTGTGTGTGTGTGTGTGTGTGTGTGTGTGTGTGTGTGTGTGTGTGTGTGTGTGTGTGTTCACCCTCTGCTGGGAGATGGTGGTGCTGCAGGGTTTTGTTTCTTATTTTTGTTTTCAGGGTGAGTTTGCTTGTAAAGATTTAGTTTAATACAAACACTCACTGTCATGTATTGTGTATGTATATGTCAACATTTCTATATCATACTCACTGTTTTATTTCCTCATGTTTATATCTTGCTTATTTATTCATTTATTTTATTTTTTATTTTTTTTAATGAATGTTTCTTTCAATTCTCCTCCAATAATGCAATAATGCAGCATGTAAGATAAGATAAGATAAGATAAATTAATCCTTAATATTATCTAATCTCACCTGCTAATTTGTAACCTGTATGTTTTTATTTTTATCATTCTTAATTTTGTGAGCAGACATCATCATTTCAGTTAGTTTTCTTTTTTTTTTCTTCTACGGCCTAGTTTTTATTTATATATCAGTTCACTATTTTCTGTAATAACCTATGAATTTAATTATATGAATTTGTAGATTAATGCATGATGTTTTTATTTCTATTTGCAGACCGAAATAAAATAAATTCAATTCAATAATAACCTCTGAAACTTTTCAAAAAATCACGTGACTGCGTGAAGATGCTCGAAACTTCTTTTATAAGCTCATTAAAATATTGACCTGGGGTGTGATGTCGACATAATGTAGAATACTGTATAATGCTAACTTTATCTCTCTATTTTTAAAACTTAATTTCCAAAACGTCCGCTCAAATGGGTGTGAAAAAATAAATAATCCTTGTACTACAATTATATTCGTGACATAATTTGATTTACACGTTTTGAATTTAAAAAAATGTTTTTTAAAAATCGCCTCTAAATGAATTTTCACTTCTCTTTTGTGCTGCCTTTAACTCTGACAGCTGAAAGGTGAGAGCGTTTATAAACTGCGCTGTCTTCACTGTCATATGGCGCAGCTACATCTCTATGTTGAAGGTTTTATTTAGAAAGAATTTACAGGAAGTGCTACTATACTATTGTGTTAATCGTGGTTGATTAATGCCCTCCAGTGGTCACATAGCGTAACTACAACTGTCTAATTTTTTAAATAAAACTAAACATAATCTGAAGTTATAGAATAAATATAGTGAATAAATGTATTTACATGAATAAAATATTAAAGCGCTAAAGCATTCTAAATAAATTAAATTATATTAAATAACAGATTAAACAAAAACACAGACACTGAGTTACTTTATGTTCATATTGTAGGCAATGAGACAAGTTTTTAATTTTATTAATCAGCGCAGAAATAATAGTTTGTTGTAGTTACACTCATGAATAGTATAATAGTAAGAAGAAGAAGAAGAAGAAGAAGAAGAAGAAAATGTATCAGTCCTGTTTTGGTCAAAGAAGTCAAACCACATTTAACTTAAATTGGACATATTTTCAAACTGACGTCTTATCTTTTTTTTCCCCACATGATTTTGTGGTTTAATATCATTTTAAGTGCAAAGACTCACGCCAAATACAGGGCTTTGGAGGGAGTTTTGGGTTGCTTGTGTAGTTGTTTTAAGGGAAGAAAGAGAGTGAATTTATGTTTCCCTCATATTTCATGATTTGAATCTTTTTTTTTAGCAATATTTTTGAAAATGTTCAATACAGAACAGTCGTGCTCTGCCTGTATTTTCACCAACAAACAAATCACCACAAACAACACAGTAAATTCATGATGTTAACAAAAGCTCACTCCATTAAATGACTCTCATTAACTTGCATGAGAACACATTACAGTGTCAATAATAGAGAATACAATGAGAACACTGCCCTCTGCTGGTCACTGTGCGTAACTACATGGGTGCTTTATGTTTTTTTTTTATTAAATTTAACCGGAAGTAATGCTTGTATGAAATGTGTCTAACTTCATACTACAGTTGCAGTTACTGGCAGCGGCCACAAGAGGGCGCCAAACCAGTCGCCCTGAATGTGATATTACTTTGACACAATGATTAGTAATTAATAAAGTCCGACTTATCATTCATTTGAATGTTAAGGTAGTGGAGAAGCTCGCTAGGTCTAACTGTAGTTTGACTTACCCTGTCGCCCACACCGTTGAAGTCCTTCATCCCTAATTAGCTTACCACATTAGCCGAAGCTAACAAAAGCCTTCTTTCACTCCGATCTCCCATTTTTGCTCAGTAGGAACAGGTTCAGTACGTTTCGACCTTCGTTACTTAATAGGTCCTTCACTACAATCAAGTCAAACACGCTCACAAAGTAATAATTCGGATGAAAGCAACTAAACTATCATCAAACCCACCGCTCTTTTTAAAGAACATTTTATTTTTGAATGTTAAACCGGAAGTTCTGTTTGTATGTCATTGCGTCTAACTTTATTAATCTGTTGTTGTAGTTGCTGACTGTGGCCACAGGAGGGCACCAAAGCCCATACTCTGAATATGATACTACTCTTAATCATGGATTAATAATTAAATACTCCGTTTAAATTATTATCATTATTTTAACATCATAATACTATTGAAGAAAGACACCAAGAGCAAGTGCACAACCTCGCTTTGGTTAACTGAAGTTTGGTTTAGCCTGCTGCACCACTATAGCCTTTCGAGTCTGCCAATTAGCTTACAACATTAGCCGAAGCTAACAAAAGCCTATTTTAAATTCTAATCTCCCACTTTTGTTCAATAGAAATGATTTTAATACTTGTCGTACATCTTAGTACAAACAAGCTCTTCGTTACTGTCAAGTCAGACACAGCCGAAAGTTATATTTTCAGTAAAAACATGAAAACTCAAACTATAATTAAACCCACCGCTGTTTACATGGGTTTTATTTGGGATGTTGTAACAGGAAGTCGTGCTTGTATCTTATTGTGTCTAACTTTAGTAAAGTGTAGTTGTAGTTGCTAACTGTGGCCACAGGAGGGCTCCAGTGCACCAAAACGCATGCTCTAAATATCATATTACTTTTTTACAGGGATTAATAATGAGCTACTCTCTCTTTTTTTTGTAGTTGTTGTTGTTTTTTTTGTTTTGTTTTTTATTATTTGAACATCATTATACTACTAAAAGAAAGAAATAAACAGCAAGTTCACTTCAGTTAATTATAGGTTGGGCCAACTTGTCGGCTCATCGTTGTAGCCCCTCGATTAGCTCTCCAGTATTAGCTGAAGCTACAGACAGTCTACTGTCTAATCTCCCGCTGTTGCTCAGTAGAAAAGGGTTCATACGTGTCGTCCATTTTTATACAAACAAGTTTTTCACTACTGTCAAGTCAGACACAATCGTTAGATGAAATTTTTAATAAAGAAAAAAGTTGTATTTGTATATGATTGCGTCTAACTTTAGATAAGTGTAGTTGCAGTTATTGGCCATGGCCACTGGAGGGCACTACAACTCTTCCTCTGACTGTCATATTACTGTATTAACAGGAAATAATCATGAACTACTCGGGTTTTTTTAAACGTCATTACACTATTCAGGAAATAAACCAAGAGGGAGAGGGGAGAAGGTCGCTTTGGTTAATTGTAGTTCGGCTTAGTCTGTCGGCTGTAACGTTGTAGTTCTTTGATTATCACAATTAGCTTACAATATTAGCCGAAGCTAACTAAAGCCTACTTTATCTTCTAATCTCCTACTTTTACTTAGTAGAAAGGGTTTACTACGTTTATTCCATCTTTATACAAGTTCTTCACTTCTGGCACACATACTCTCAAAGTGATACTTTCGGCAAAAAATATTAAAACTAAAAGTAAAATCAAGCCCATCGCTGTGTGTCATTTCGCCTGACTTTATTAAAGTGTGGTTGTAGTTACTAACTGTGGCCACAGGAGGGCGTTAAACCCCTTGTTCTGAATGTGATATTACTTTGGGGCTTGAACAAAACCTACTTTGTAATGATTGCAACTAAATAATGATTGGCAGTGCTAATAACTTGCTGGCACCAGTTTTTGCTCCACGATCAAGTCGCAGTTGCTCGAGTCTGCCCATTAGCTAAATTAGCCGTTTACTGTACAAGAGCCGTTAGCCGAAGCTAGCAAAGATACAAAAAACATAGCAAACCTTTCCAATTTTTTTTTTTTGTTCTAATTTTATTTTTGTCGAAAAAATATGTGATGCTTTGTCCGTCCTTATACACAGACATGTGCTCAATTATCACAGTTAGACATGGAAACAATAAACGTCGAACTTTTAATAAACATAGATGTAGTTACAGATCATGACCACTAGAGGGCAGCATGAAGTGTAAAGACAGACACAATCTGCCGTACTCACACTTCCGGTGAAGACATTGAAAATAAAAGCTTCAAAATAGACAAAGCACATTCTTTTTAAAATTAATTTTCTGAGGTTCATACTAAGTTATATAAAAGAAAAAGTATCACTTTAGTGCTATAGTGTCTCATCTCAGTTTTTTTAGTTACTTGTGACTAAGTTTTAGCATTTATATAAGATATAAAATATAAACATTGTCACTGTTTTTGTCCTTTCTCCATTAAAATGAAATCAAGCCATCAATTTTCTGTAAACTCAGAAAAGTAATAGCACTTATTGTTGTTCCCAATTGACCTAAAAAGTTTTTAAATGATAGCAGTAATTTATAATTGACTGTCCATCATTTTCTCAATAAATCCTTAAGTCTTTTTGGTCCATAAAATGTTGATCACTGCCTAAAATCAAGAGAATTTGGATATTTTTTCTATAAAAACAAAAAGTCTTTAAAATCCTTGTTTGTTCCACATCTGAGCAGACAAAAAACACACACACTCAAAAAAAAAAGGCAAACCCAAATGTGAAATAAATATCTTTTATTGTTTTCATCGTCATAGTCATAATTGTTGTAATTATGAACACAGAGCTGTCGCAATACTCCAGAATTTTTTTTGCCAAAAAACAGCAACCATTCAACGGCACCGCTGCGTCTCTCAGGACCCAACCATGCATAAAATCTCCCATTTAAAAAAAAGTAAAATAAAAAATATATATTAAAAAATTATGCGTACCACTGATATACAGATCTGATATAAACAGGCGTATTGGTCACAAACCAATTAGAATTATAAACATGGCTTCTTTTACAATACACAGAGACCAAACATGTGGGATATAAGTGGACTTTTCTTTTTTTTTCTTTAAAAAAAAAGGGGTACATTTTCATATTATACATTTGTACAGGATTTTTTTAATTTCATTTTTTATTATTATTATTATTTTAATGTTCTCACCCCCTACAGTCAGAATGCTCAAGGCATTTCGGGCGCAGTGTCCAAAGAGCACAAATTTGCAGTAAATGCACGTTTACAAACTCACACACACATTCAAATACTCACGCACGCACGCACGCACACACACACATCCAGGAGTGGCAGCAGTGGCTTTAGACACTAAAGAGAGAACTACAGGTGTATCTTGGCGTTTGCAGGTGACAAATACTGGTACCGAAGAGTTAATCCACGGTGGTGAACGAGGCCATCTGACGGTTTTAAAAAATAAAAAGAGACATTACATTCATGTATTGTGTCATCGCTAACACACACACACGCGCGCGCGCACACACACATCTGCTCACACTCACACTTGTGTAAAAATAAAAAATAGTCTTTAAAATGTGCAAAGAAAAGGTCGCTGAACTGAGCTGCGACAGCTGACGAGGGATCGTGAAGAAGCATCAGTGAATCATCGATAGTGCATCACGGTCGTGTGTATCAAGGTTACCAGTGCTGGCGGCGTTTACGACCGAATCTCCATCTGTACCAGACAGTTTACTGAACGCCGCCTCAAACTCAATACGAACACTAATATTTTCATGACGCGAGGCCGATTCGCAAAAACGTCCCACCGAGAATTTTTCTTAATTGTAGCTTCGTTTGGACGCGTACCGTTCTGAAAAAAAAATGCATAAAATGAGCGAAAGAGGAGTTTGATTCGGTTCTTCGGACAAACAGCAGAAGTTTCCACAACCTGTGCGGCTTCACTGACTGATCACAGACACACAACAACGTTTCAGTTTCACTAAGTGCCAAGACGGAAAATCACTTCGCTGTGGGTCGACTTGTGACAATTAATCTCAAACTGACCTTCATAAATCAGAAAAAGATTGATGAGGATTGGCAAGGTGAAGAAATAATTCTCCTTCTGCTTTTAAAGGTGTAATCAGTAAAATACGTCTTTTTAGTGACATCTAGTGGTCGCTTCAGGGAACTACAGCAAACGAAAACAAAGACACGTATAATTTTTTCTTTATCGTTTCCTTGAAGGTTTCCTGGAAAGAACGATTTAATATGGCACAATTTATGAGTATGTATCATTTAAAGAAGTGCTGTACATATCTATGGATTATTCATAATTTATTAGAAACGTTATATGTTGAATTCTAAGCAAATTAACTTAATTAACTGAGATCGGTCTCAATGTTCCTTTAAATTACATCTTTGTTTGCAGAAAACTTGCAAGAACTTTTTAGAAAATTATTCAGAAATAATAGAAAATGTTAACCACTTTGTATATTCTGCAGAGTTTAGCATTATACGTATATAATGTGTTATTTTTGCAATAATTTGTAGATTCAATCATTTGATTACTAAGTGCCAAAAACATACCAAACCCTGACGCCCCAACACTGCATTATGTGTCGTACCGTACATTTTACGTACCAGTAGACGTCTGTCCACCACAGCAGACGTGTCCATGTCTCCATCTAAGTGAATTCTTGTTACTGTGCATGTATGTAAACGTATGTAAGTGTGTCTAAAGTTTAGTTTTAGTTCAGCAGGGTCTTGGAGTTTGGAGCGTACTCATATTGTTTAGAAACAACAATGAAGGAAATGAAACACCAACATAACGAGGTTAATTTGTGCAAAAAGCCTGTAAAATATCACTGATTACACCTTTGATGAGCAGAAACAGCTCTTCACACATTTAGAACATTTTCATCACTTTACTTTGCCGTCAGGCAGCCATTTCTGACAGGAAAACCCTGTTATATAAGTCAAATATAACTCTCTCCTATCCAACCAAACTCCACTGGTGAAAACAGTCATTTTACTTCACAGAACACTGGAGTTGCTACGTCTCCTGCTGCCTCCATCTGTTAGTTTGTTGGAGTTATTGCGTGACTTTGGTGTTTTAAAAGTTTAGTTTGATTCACTGAAGTCTCACAATTACACAAACAAACTTAACAAAACGAGGCAGACCGACCAGCCCCTGTGAGGTAAAATGACCTATTTTGTCCATGGAGTTTGGCTGAGTTGGAGAGAACAATATTTGGGTCATATAACATGGGTTTGGCATAAGAAAAAAATTGTCTGACAGCAAGTTAAAGTGGTAAAAATATTCAGAATCTCGTGTACACTTAAACTGATTTAGAGTTGGACCTTTTTGTATGTGGCTAAAATACCTTTTGTTGCCGATCTGCCCACACCATTTTATTTCTTAGCTTCCATGCTGGTGCTGATAGACTGTCATTAAGTACCTCATACAACGCTACTTCAAATAATCCAAACTATCCCTTTAAAGGCATTTTACAACCTTAAAATGGTCAAACACTGAGCAGAACGAGGTGGGTTATTGGAGGTTTGGTACATTAAGTTCAGAGGTTGAAGAGTAATGCATTAATCCAGCCGAGGTGTCACTGGTTGCAGAAACTTGATCCTGCTGCGCGTCCGGTGTGTGCAGTGAGTTTACTGGTGCATAGTTATGGAGGAGGTGCTATGAATCAGTCACGTTTGACAGACAGACGATGAACGGAGCGTTTGTGGTTTGGCTAAAGTGACGAGTTAAACGTTGATGCATTTGATTTGGCAACAGCAGCGACCGCAGCGCTGATTGTTGTGAAGGAACGAAGCTGTGGGATACTGTAAACGTCTAATGTGTAGGAGTGCATGTGAGACCGGACACGACGGGAGCGCTCCGATATGGCACAGGCTGGAGAACATGAAGGTACCGACTGCAGCGGTGGAGTAAATGAAGAGACACGTTACTCTGTGAATGTACCTGTTGGTTTCAACGATGAGCAGCTAAAGTGAGACAGCGAGAAATGTCCGGGCGTCTTGTCCGCCGACCCTTTAAGTTTGAAATAAAACCGACAACAGCGGGACAGCGTCATACAGCCAGACTCTGGCCAATCAGCTGTGAGCTTCTTGCCTCGCAGCAGGTCGACGCTCTTCAAACGCACCGCTCCTCCGTCACTGCTTCAAGTGATCAAGTCATGGCAGAAAGTTTCTCATCATCGTCCGACTAACAACTGAAACTTGTCCACAGCTTCAACACTGAAAAACTCTGAAAGGTCAGAGCAGATAATTCCTGATTTAATTAATAATTTAGCTGATTTTAAGGCTGCAAACAGCCCTCACTTTCATTCAGTACTTTCTCCACTGATGACTCGTTTGACCAATCATCCAAAACCCAAAGATGTTTAATTTACTGTCATAGATGACTGAATTGGATTTGAAAGTGCAGTTAAATATTCTGCTCAGCAGTCAGAGATTCATCTGCGCAACCTTTCCAGAATGTGAGCTGCTTTGACGACTGCAGTACCACTAACGTACCAGGAAGTAAACGGATTTCATCACAGCTAATCCACCTCTGATCTGCCTTGACGAGAGTTCGACCGGAGTGATCAGTGAATACTTTGAGAAGCAGAGGAGGAAAAGGTGCGTTTGAAGAGAAAAATCATCTGAATCCTGAAGCAGGAGTACCAACCGCTGTCTGAGAACAAGTCTGAAGGATATTTGGTTACCAGGTAGAGCAGGCCGACAAACCAAATGAGCTGAGGTGAGATCAGGACGCTCACCAGGAGTCCCTGTTACAGAAAAGGCAGAAACGGACCGAACGGCTGGATTTGGGTTAACGGTGCGAAGGCAGTTTATCCGGGAGGCAAAACAACACTGAGGCCAGCGGAGATCATCCGTGAACTCGAGACTCACTCCTGCACTGCGTTTAAAAAACAGAAAAGGCACACGGCGAAGATGGGAGAGGAAGAGGAGGAGGGGGTAGTTTACAGACAGCGAAAGCAGAGAGACAAAACGAGATCAGAAGAGGACGAGGGATGAGGGCGGGTGAGTGAAACCGTTTTCCGGGAGTGTTCTCTGCAGCTGGGATTTTAGTTTCGTCTATAGCAGCGGGCCCAGGTCGTCACCGTCGCTCTGGGTTTTGGCAGGAGACTACATTCTGGGGTCGGGTCAGCGAGATGGGGGGTGGGTGGGGGGGGGTGCAGGGCCACTCGAGAGTCAGACATCACCTCCTGTAGGTCCACAACGCCGACGCTATCCCACTCCAACACGTTTGAAGAGAGAAACCGTACAAACATAAAAAAGTTTTCAAAGAGTCGTTTTTCATCGCTGCAGGAGGAGGAAGTGCTCCTCGTTTGAGAAATTAAGGTGCAACTTGCGGAGAAAAATAAAATAAAAACGTCCTTTATGGCAGTCTCATACAAACAGAGACAGGAGGAGCAGGTACGTGCCCCCCCTCCCTCCCCTTCACTCCCCTACCGCCAACACATCCCCACCGTCTTCCAGCCACTTCCTCCTGGTCCAATGTGGTTTCAGCGTGGAGGTGAAGAGGGCGGGGTCAGAGGCAGGGACGCCCGATCAGGTAAGGCCGTGTCTGGCAGTTCGGCAGGCAGGCGAGAGGGAGGTGTGGGGCGGGCGGTTAAAGGTTCAAGGGTGGGGGTTAATGTACAAAGATGTGCCTCAGTAGCTCATCAGCAGACGGCCGCTGCTTGGTCTCTACAAAGATGCGTTTGAGGAACTCTCGGCAGTGGTCCGACACGTGGGCAGGTAGCACAGGGTTGGTGGGCTGGGTGGCGATCTTAAAGATGGCTGCCATTGCCTCGAACTCCGCCCACGGGGGTCGCTGTGTCAGCATCTCCACTACGGTGCAGCCAACACTCCTAAAGGCAAATTAACAGAGTTTTTAAAGGAATGAACTTCAAACTGTGAAACACTTATGAAACATTACTTCAACTTCCAAGGAAAAAAAAAGAGCCTGAGCACCACTTCACTCAATTCCACTGACAGCAGCTGTTAATGGAGCCACATGTAACAACTGTGTGTCCAAAATGAGGACTGCAGTCCAAACAGCCAGTTGAAGAAGAAGAAGCAGCTCATCACTCCATGTAAGGTGTCATATCAAAGGCCAGGACTTGTGTGTGGTCTCACCAGATGTCAGCCTTCCTGCCGTATCCCTCTCCACTGATCACTTCTGGGCTCATCCAGTAGGGGGTGCCGGTCACGGACATGATGCCTGTTCCTGACAGACAGATGGTCTGCAGCCGTCGACTGGCCCCGAAGTCTCCCAGCTTCACGTTACCCACCGAGTCACGAAGGATGTTGGCCCCTAAACAAAGAAGAGGAAATGTCATCCTCTTTATGCAGCCTTTATATAAAGTCTGAGCATTTTGAGATTTACCACAGAGTCCAGCTCACCTTTGATGTCTCTGTGGACAATCATGTTGCTGTGCAGGTAGGAAACCCCCTCCAGGATCTGCCGGGTGTAGCGACGCGTCACGTTTTCCGTCAGCGCTCCGTACGACTTCAGCTGGTCCTTAATGGAGCCCTTAGAGTCACAAAAACGTATTTACAGTTGTGTAAAAACTGAAATACCGGCCGCTATATCCTTGTTTGATTTTTGTTATTACTCTGAAGTGTTATTATTATCATTATTTGTTGATGTAGAAAATTGTGTCCGTCTGTCGCTTCAATACATAAAAGAAACAATGAAATGTGGCCTCTCGACCCACTGAGCTACACAAAACATTTACATTAATTTAACTTCACAGTGAAAAGTAAATGAGCACTCACGCCGGGCATGTACTCCATGAAGATGGAGAGCGTTCGCTCCATTGTGTCTCGCAGACAGCCGTAGTACTGGACGATCCGCTCGTGGCACAAGTTCTTCAGGAGCTGGATTTCACACTCCAACGCGCTCACCTCCTACAGGACAGATGAAAAAAATAAATCACAAACTTTTCTTTTCCTGCTGTGCTATTTTTTTCTACAGGTTTCGAGGAATTAAATTTAAGACTTTTATACCATTATAAATACAATTTAAGAGCCATGGACAGAGTTGAAAGGTTGTGCAGAATTCACAGAGACTGGTTGGATTTGCGTTAATCACAACATTGCAACTTTTTAAGGACCCTGTTATTATACATTAATAACTAATACTATCTCACTAACAATCACTCCAATATATCTACGAAACAACGGAGAGAAATCTCACCTTGCTGGTCTCCGGGCTCTCCGGGTCAAATTGCACCTGTTTGACCGCCAGTTCCCGTCCAGTATCGGCATCATAGCAGAGAAAAACCCGTCCAAAGGCACCCTGCCCCAGGAGCTTTCCAAGCCGCCAGTTGGTCGGGGCGCGTGGAGCTGGACACGTCACGCAAACATCAGATACAATTCAATCATGAAAAAAAAAGGGCTAAGATGATTTCTGTGAATAAAATCGACATGTGACTCACAGCGGCTGGGTGGACTGATGTCCATCACAGACAGGGTCGGGGCAGCAGTCGGGTTGGGATTGGGTTCAATGTCGCTGCCCCTCCGCGGCCTCCTGGCGGGCCCCGGGGCTTCTTCTAGGTCGGGGGTGAAGACGCTGCTGCCGCTGCTGGTGCTGGGCGACTGCTCAGTCGGGCTGAAGCTGACCGGCGAGCGGAAACCGTGAACCTGCGTTCGCCGAGCCCGAGGGAAGGTCTTCCTCCCTGCCGAGCAGAGGAAGAGGAGGAGAAACGATCAGGGGTGTGAATCCAGAATCATGCAGATGTAGTGCAAAAATACTCATATTACTCACCATCACTGTAATCCTGAAGGCCAAAGGGAATGCCGTATCGTCGAGGGTACGTTCCACCTTTCCCGGACTTCTCAAAAACTGGGATGTCGTACTCTAGAGAGGAAGACGACGACCAGAGAGAGTTTTAATCTTCTTTTTCATTCATGAGCTAATAAAACGCTTCTTGATATGTTTTTTAAACTCTTACCTGGAAAGTCCTGGTGGTTGTCTGGGTAACTCTGTGCTCGGGGCATCCTGGACTTCGGGTAGTCACTGCACAACATGAAACAACACAATATTTTTTTCAGTTTTGTGTCTGTTTTGTGTTTTTAATCACAAAGACTTGAGTGGTTTTAGTAGAGTTTACTTTAGACTTGCATGCATTCAAAAGCTTTATTATGTAGGAAAATATAACTAATCTGATCTGATTATCTGCAGATATTTAATATTTAATGAGTCTTATCCTCGTTTATTTACAACAATCAATCATAAATAGAAACGCTATCTGATGTTCCATTAAGTATATTGTTGCATGAATAAAATATTGACGTCCTGACCTGTCCAGCGGGCTGTCTAATGAGGGACAACTTCCAGACGCTGAGTTTTCTGGACTGCTCATGGACAGCGGATCCAGCATCTAAAGAAAAGAAAGGAGGAAACTCAGAAACAGTTGGATTTTTTTGATTGGTTTGTGATTATAATTGTGTAATTTTTGTAACACAAGCACGCCCCATTAAAACACAAAACAGGAAACAGGGAGAAGAGGAAAAAAGAACAAACTAAAAACTATAATGTTCAGCTTTTTTAAGTAAAAAACATTCACCTGCCTTAACTTTAGCAGCCAAATACTCAACTCCAACAAAATACTTCCTCTAAATAATGGTTTTCCAATAAAACCTACCAGCCACAAGAGTTAGAAGAAAACCCAAATTTCAATTTAAAATCAGACCATCTAATCCATCATGGCTCTTCCCCAGTCTAGTGAAAACAGAAGTAAATATTCCTGAGCGCTGGTACCTGGTCCATGCTCTCAGGAATGAACTCTCCCTCGCTGTTGATGCTGGTGAAGGAGCCGTTCCTCGCCACCTGCTGGAGCGCGTCGGGAATATATCCTGGAGGAGGGGAGCTGCGGTCCGTCGAATGGGAGCCTGAGGTCGGTTGGCGACAGCATCAAAGAGAAATATTTTGTTTTATCAGAGTGATGGGGGCAAGATGTTTCACATTTATTTTAGGAATTTCACATCAAAGAGCAAAGCATCAGACGTCTGTGCATCTCTATCTGAAATAATTTTGCAGCAGTCTAACCATGAGACATTACTCACCTATCAAAGCCAGCATACTCTTCTTGTCAGCGACCCTGAATCCCGTGTTGTCCAGCTCCTCGTGGGACGGCAAGAGGTCCATATTGGAGGAAGAGTTCTGGAGAAACAGAGCCACAGCACAGGCTGTTTATGTACACTATATTTCAAATCATTATAACACAGAAGGGAAAGTCAGGAGACATTTTAGGTTTATGTTTTGCACCCCATTCTTTAGTTAAACTTAGCATGCCAAGATAGTCTTCACAAACATTTGATAACAACAAAAAAAGTTGAGGAGAAAAATGCAGTTTCAGAGGTACAACTAACTTCAAATGTTCAGTGGCAGATACGTTTACTTGCTGTGTTTTCTTTTTCGGTACTATTCTGTAACACACAGAAAAAGAAAGCTGCTGTGATGCCATTAATTAAGTCAGATAAAGGCTCTTACGGGCAGAAAACGTCCCTTATTGTGAAACATCAGCATCAAGAATATAAAATAGCTTCACTAAAAGGAGGATATTACACTGTGTAAAGATTTGTTCCCTGGTGTTTGACTGAATGAGGGAGGTGCTGACCTGAGAGGAGCTCTGGAGCACCAGGAGGATCTTCAGGCTCTTCATGTGAACGCTGCGATCCAGCAGCTCCACGGCCTTGTCGAGGTCGTCCTGAGTGGTCAGAGGAATCACCAACTGCAAGAAGAAGAAAAATCTTTAGAGCAGATACGTACATTTTCTTTACATTTAATCAATATCGGTTTTAAAAAAGTGCAGGTCTGTTAAGTTTTATAGCTCCAGACCTCATTGTTGGTGTAGTGAAGGTCCATCGTCTGACCGAAAGCCACCTTAGCTTTCGACTTCAGGTCGTCCAGCTTGACCGGTCGAGGGAACTGCAAGATCCTGCAGAGGAGAAGAAGAGAGGTCAGAGGTCAGAGGTCAGGAGGGCACAGCTGCAGGTCTGCACTGACAACATTAAAGTGTTGAACCTGAACCAAGTCTCACCTCTTCTCCCCTTTGAACTCGAACTTCACTCTGACGTCGTTCTGTTGGAAAAGACATTCAGTTCAGCAACAAACAGTTCAATCCAGTTCTGAATTTAGTCTTTTTAAAAATTAGACACTTTTTAAAAGGAAATTATTTACTAATGAAAATGATCCTAAAAATGCTGTTTTTAAAGTGGAACCTTGTTTGGAAAAAACAAAATACACAAGATTATATCAAGATATTTCTAAAATCCAACACCAACCACAAAACAGTGACTGAACCAGTGTATTTTATTTTCTTATATTTTTCTGAGAAGCATCCCTGATTTACAAACTGCAGAAACAGCAGCTTAACATCATCAGCATCTGCATCATGTTTATCTTTAACGGAGGACTTACCTGGTTCTTGGGGGAGGAGGCTTTGGGTTTGGCCAGGTCCGACAGGAACATGGCAGGACGGCTGGAGCGATGCAGTTCGGCCAAGTCCTGCATGATCGAGTTCAGCGCCTCCTGCTCATCTGAGAGACACAGCAACGAGATTTCAGTTTATTTAAGAGATTTTATTGGTAAAAACTGAGAAAACAAAGGCTGAAAAAGGAAAATTACCTCTTCAGCAAAACTGGACAAAAATGCATACTTGTACACTTTTCATTTTTACATAAATATAGTTTGTGAGTCTTGATTGTTCTTCACTATAATAAGAGTAGGACTGAACAGCATTTTCCACAGTTCTCTTGCAATGTTTTAAACATTTATTAGCATGTTATGTGCCACTAACACTGAAGTACACAACACAAGGGATTACAGTGAGGCAAAGATGTCAAAAAAACACTCTTCCAAGGGAAAAAAAAACATTCCTCAGGTTGTAGGTCTGACAAAAGACGAAGGAGCTGGCTTACTGCCAAACAGTAACACTATCTTAAAACATACACACACACACATACCCATCATCATGGCACGGCGATTGACCCAGGAGGCCAGGAAAGAGGATTCTCCCATCAAAGGGATTCCTTTCTCCTGCAACAGCAAAAGGACAACATAAATCCTGATCGGGACACAAGTTAGAGCCTGAAGCTGCTGAGTGAGCAGCAGATCTGTAAACAGTCACTCTGAGCCAGAAGACCCATCGTCTGTGCAGGGGAGGAGAGAGTTAATTATCACAATGACTGGAAAACTTTGGTACGCTGCTTTTTAAACCAAAATATCTGCTGAAGTAGGGGAAAATTGATGGAAGTTGTCTGATTAGCGTTCATTCGGCGGGATGTCAAACTAACGGTCCTACTGGCATTTTCAGGTGTCTCCAAAATTATTTTAGGAAAGAAAACCCTTATTTAGTCATTTCTTTATTATATTATAACTATTCAAACAATTAGTTGATTGATCCACTTTTATTAACTTCTCTGTGATGATAAAACAAAAACATATTGAAATTATTCTGACTGATACTGCAGTGGCGATGTGATTCACATTTAGTGTGAATTATCATTTTTGCACCACAACTTTCATTTTCACTGGTCAGGACATCTCTGCAGCACTACAGTACATTATGATGCTGTTTTGAACATTATGCAGCCTTATTACAGTTTGGTGAGGTGACGTACACCATGAGATGTTAAAAATGTGTCAGTTGTCTGATATTTTGCGATGCCATTTACACAGCAGGAGGCAGCTTCTTTTTAATGTCACAAATCAGTGAGCAAGACTGATTAACAGCAATATTGGGCTTTTTATGCAATTTTTGCGTCACTGTAAAGATTTGTCGGGTATTTAATTTGCTACAATAGCCAAAACAGACATTCCTTTGGTGGTTATTTTTTAGTTGATTTTCCAGAACATTTCTTGATCATGATACACTCAGGTGCCAGTTTATTGGATCTGTGTAGCTAAAAATAAGTCTGATAAGCAGCCGTGCAATAAATCCTAAGGTCACAATGTTCAGTGGGTTCCTGACACTGTTTTAAAGAGGTGCTGACTCAAATTTATGGTGATTGTGGAGGCTGCAATTTATGGTGCTGTTCAGTGAACTGAGTTGTGTTCAACTGACGTGTTTCTTTTATGTTTTTCAATATTTTGTCCAACAAATTTATTAAAAAAAAAATAGGTAGGGATGAAATAATAATGAGTTTCTTGATTAACCCTGATAAAATTCTGATTCCGATTCGCATTATCATTTCAAATTTTAATTAACCACTATATGAAAAACTCACAAGAAATGCTAGGACTGGGCGATATGGCTTATAAATAATGTCTTGATATTTTCAGGCTATTCCTTGATAAATGATGTATAGCTTGATAAACACATTTTCTCCAAAATTACATCCTATAAAATTCTCAAATGGTGCAAACATAGTGATGATCTCATAAAATATGATGCATTACTGGTAAACATATAAAGCTGTAAGATGCAGAATGCACATTAATGCAGCTGGAATATTAATCCAAAAACATCAGATACATAAAACACTAACAGGACCATTTTACTGCACATATTTTACTGTGATACTAACATAGTTTTACCTTAGTAAAGTTTGGTAAGGCAGGGCGATATGGACAAAATCAAATATCACAATAATTTTGATCAAATACCTCGATAATATTTATTAACATTGAAACGACACTGAAGGGAGTCTACACATGACTATTTGTGCTTTCACCAACTATTAGCACAATGAGATATTTTGATAAGTAATCATCAGTTATGTGGATATAATGACTACTTCATTACAGGCAAAACCTGGAACAGTCTGTTAAATTCAGAAAATTACATCTCTTTACTATAATGCAACCTTTAAAACCAGAAAAAAGACAACACTTAATATATAGTCTCATGTCATGATATCGATATAACAACACCGCAATAACACTGATAACCATGATAATTTTGGTCATTACACTGTATGTGAAAGTAATACTGCTGAAAAACACTGTGATAATTAAATCCCTGCATCATACAAGATAAAAGAATTAGAATAAAAATGCACAAATAATATTAAAAGTCAAAGCACCCATGCAGAAATGTCCCCTTCAAAGAGCTATTTCATACAATAGCAACAGTATGTATAGTTTAATCAATATTATTAACACAGTAATGTGAAAGCATCATACTGTTCTTAACCTGCAAGGTAACCAGTAACTACAGCTATAATCATTCACTGATCATAAAAGTATGCATTGATTGGAGCCATTTCAACAACACCGTAAAGGAAATGCTCGCAGTTATCAATAAATATAGTCCCCAGGGTTTCTTCTGCTCAATCATCATTAGTTATCATTTTATTTTAGTTATTGGCGTGAAGTCGTGATGTTACCATCCAACACTACAGACAGAGGCTTTGTATCAAGAGACTCTGGTAAATTAAAGTCTGGACATTCAAGATGGCCTCTGCTGATGAGGAGCTGATCAAATATTGCTGATGAGTCTGTGATCATGATCACCATCACTGATTGATCACTGTCTGCAAGTGACGTAAAATCTGACAACCACATCACGTTGATCAGAGTGGGCTGAGACATTAACATTAGCTTAGCATTTAACATTTTTCCAGCAAATAACGTCCTTTGTAAAGCGATCCAATGTCACTGGTCACAGCAAAGTTGATACCAACAACACTGCCACTATTATGGCCTCCTGTGGTAGATAATTAGCTTTAAATTAAGTTGCTAACGTTAGCTGACTAGCTCCGCAAGCTAAAATCGACTAACAACTGTTGCTAGCCATTATGGCATTACACGCGAAGCCAAAACGTGCTTAATATACGATGTGGCATGTCGAAATATAACCAAAACACACAGTTAGCTGTACATTTCTAGCTGATAAGAGAAGCTAGGTGGCTAATGCTAGCCTAGAGTTCCGTGTACATCTAGTTAGCTGTCAGGCCAGGGAAGTTGTCAAGCTAAGCTAATGCTAAAGTTGACTAGCTGCACAAGCTCCCCTGCACTGCACGGCCGTAAAAAGCAGCCATTAAACGATCAAATGAAGGGTTTGAAGCACACAGTTTCATCTTTATTATCTCACCTGGTGGTTGGTTGGATCTGTATTCACTTCCTCATCCACAGGGCCGGTGACAGGAGCCCCGGGCCCCGCGGAGAGCCGCTGGAGGAAGCAGAAGTTTGGCAGTCCGCTCCCAACTTCACTCGAGTCCTGCTGGGCCACGACGACGAGGCCCAACGGCTGTCAGCTTAGCCCACTGGATCCCTCCAGGCAGAAAAATGGCAAGATAACAGTTTATCCAACAACGTATCTCCGTGTCTGAGCGGTAATAAAAAAGCAAAGTTAGTCGACAGCCTTCATTTTGTTGCACTTTACAAGCTGGTTGACGGTAGCTTCGCTCGCTGTTGGCCCCCTGCTGCGTCAAGTTAGCGGGTGATGTACCAATGGATACCGGAAGTATAGATATTTTTCTGACAAAGTAAAAGCACAAAATGCCTTGCGAGGGGAAAGCCCCCAGTTACATTATGTCGTATTTAATGTTGACAGTTAATAACCGGAAATGTTACATTTCATTTTGACGTACTTGACAGGTCTTAACCCTCCAACCTCGTTGGAAGAGTCCAACAAAAACACAACCTGTGATGTCAGAGAGATGTATTGGTTTCCTGGATCACGATTGAAACCTGTCAAGTATTTACATTTGATAGATTATATATTTTTTGCCATCACAGAGCACATGCGGGGCCATTTTCACTATTCACCATTAGAACATATGTCCCTAAAACCGTCTTGTCAGAGGAAATAAATTATGCAATCAGCATTATTGAAGTGTTTGTTCATGTCGATAAATAAGTGCCGTATGTAACCACACCTCCAAAGTCTGACAGCTACCTGTTGTCGCCCATAAATTGATTATAAATAATTTATTACATTATTACGATCATAGATACTCGCTGGACTTTTATATGATAGACTAATCTGCCATTTTCCCCAAAATAAAATGATTCTAAATTATTTCATTATGAATCTATTAAGAAATAAAAAATAATAAAATTTAAAAAAATTGACACTAGAAATGCTTTTAAAATGGTTAAAATCGAGATAAACCAAGTGGTAGACCATCATTTATGTGTTTTAAAGAACAGTGCACTGCATAGTTTCCTAAATTAGACCATATTTACTGTAATTGTTTATTAGGTAGTAATCTATCAATCTATAAATCTATGAATAAATGAATAAAAACACTTGATGACAACATTTTCAATGGACTTAAACTTGGATCGATATTTCTTTGTTTTGCAATCATTTTTATATGCTTATTACAAAATGATTTGTGGTTTGAATTTTTGTATCTTAAGAGTTGCAGTTAAGTTAATAAATAATAATTAAATTGCATGCAAAGCCATGAAGGTGCTTCTATTTTTACACGTTACTGCATGACTTTGAATCTGTACAAATTACACGATGCCTTATCGCTCCCGAGGATTCTTATTTTGAAAGAAACGTTTCACTACGTCACATCCGCTTGATGTAGAATTCTCATAACATCAAGCTAGAGCTGCGGTTGGAAGCTAACGCTACATCTATTGTATTTTTCACCACAGATACGGAGGAGAAACATGTCAGATACGGTAGGATATAACCTTAAAAGAGTCTTTATTGTTTATACTGTGCAGGAAATTATAAATGAGCCTGATTAGTGTTTTTTGTGACTGTTACCTCGTATTTGGTTATTTAATATGCTAACTGTTAGCTCATGAAGCTTCAGGCCCAGACACCACTGCTTGTTTAGTTAGCCGTTTAGCTTTGCCGCTAACTTCGGTTATTGTACATTATCAAAGTTCATCTGTGTAACAACAAGCGATGCCCTCATTTTGAAACCGAAACAGTCTCATGTGTGAGGACTTGATTTGACCAAAGCGGCGCAATGAAGCCTTCGGGCCTATTTGAACTGTGAGTGGCTTTTAAATGTTTCCACTGCTGCTGAAGTTTTTTGTTAATTTGTTGATTTTTTTTTTAGGAGACAAAACCGTCCAGCCAAGACGGGGGAGACAAGAAGGACGGAGAGTACATCAAATTAAAAGTGATTGGTCAGGTAGGTGTGCATGCAGGGATGATGGATGAGTCTCGCTGAGCTTAATTTAATCATATGTAGCATTGAACATTAGTTATTGATGAATTACTTGTCCCACAGCAACAAACGTGTTCAACATGAATGTATTAATACTGATTAAGATAATTGATTTTCCACTTAATAAAGATTCTCCATTGATTGATCGATCCAGAGCATTTTTGTGCTAAATGTTACGTGCAGGCTGTTCTCTAGAAATTGTACAGTTTTAGAGATGCTACCCAGAAGTGAGTCATATAATTAGAGCTGCAGGTTTTAGTTGTCAACTCTCGGATTATTCACCAACTATTTTGATAAATTATTAATTGTTGTGAGTATTTTTTTTTAAGGAAAAAATATCAAAAAATACAGATTTCAGCTTCTCAAATGAGAATATTTTCTATTTTTTCAGTCCTTTATGTCAGTAAACTGATTATATTTAGTTTGTTGTCAAAACAAGATATTTGAGGACTTCAGCTTGGGCTTTGGGAGACACTGATCAACATTTCTTACCATTTCATGGACTGAACAACTAATTGATTAATGTCGAAAATGTTCAACAGTTGTTCAAAATGTTAATCACTAATGAAATAATAATTATTTGCGGTCCCACATATGATACTTGCTTACTTGTGTGATAAAAGTATATTTCTCACAATAAATTTAGGGCAACAAATCGTATTCACACAATAGTGACATTTATATGATTCAATGCAATCTTTATCAGATGAATTAAATCTGGACTTTGTGAATTAAGATTTAATGTCAGTTACAATATCTGTCCATGCCTACAAAAAAAGAATATGTGTGATCATGCACTAGTATTACAGTCCCCAGCAGGTGATTTGGTTTGAATCAGATACCACGTTCCTCTTACAGTAACAATGATGTTGTCACCTTGTTGAAACATGTCGTCATGATGTTTCCTCTGCCTCTCCTCATCACTTTCTCTTTGTGCCCACAGGACAGCAGTGAAATCCACTTTAAGGTGAAAATGACGACACATCTGAAGAAGCTGAAGGAGTCTTACAGCCAGAGACAGGTATGAGGAAAGAGGGAAATTACCACCAGCTGCTCTCTGTCACTGATGGACTGAAGTTTGATTCCCAGCCATAAACAAAGCACAGAGAAATAACTCACTAGCTTTTTTAGATGCGCAGCTCCAACAGGACAAGAGGCCGTTATTTCTGATTGGTGTGTGTCGTTGTGTTTCTTGCAGGGTGTCCCGGCGAGCACGCTACGGTTTCTGTTTGAAGGACAGAGAATCGCAGACAACCAAACTCCGAAAGAGGTAAACTTGTCTCTCTCTCTCATCTTTTTGACCTTTTGCTGAATTTTCTATTGATCCAGCATGTTGTCTGTTTCTTCAAAGGCATACAAGTATGTTATTTTATATGTTGTTTTTTTAAATTATGACCAACAGGATTATCCAGATATATTTTATGGGCATGATAAGAACTGCTGAGAGTTTAGTCCAGGAGTATAAATCATT